>CM067216.1:129016247-129178747 GCA_034190945.1 Octodonta nipae
AGTAAAGGGGACACACCCTGTGGTATCAAAAAGTGTCCACAAAAGGGTATCAATTTTGGGGCGCCACTGGGACGACGGGGTAATTTGTTCGTAGAATAACATTTAAAAGTCAATGAAAAATTATACCCTATACATTTTACAAAATACAACAACAGATTACAAAATGTATTTTATAATGAAAAGTAAGTATTTCTAAAAATAAATGCTGTTAAGTTTTTATTTATTAATTATAAATGTAGTATTATTGACTTGATTATATTGAAAATTATTTTCAGTTAATTATATTCCCACAAAATATTCTCTCCATATGATCTGCGAAATAAAGCAACAAAAAGTTTTGTGGATAAATAAGAAAAGATGGTTTTGTTACATGCCTGAGAGCTAACATTAAAACCAAAAACTGACTGACTGAAGATTGGTTAATTATTAATAGAAAGAAGAGTTTATGCAGTTAGAGCAGAACCTATCAAGAATTTTTTTAAAATGTATTGTAAAGTAAGTACACATCCAAAAATTGCAAATTAAACATCATAGTTAAACAACCAAATTTAAAATGATTGGTAAAATTTGTATTTAATATTAATAAATGTATTAAGTCAATGAAATACATTGTACATGGATAAAAATGACTTGCAAGCAAAATTTTATTTGTAAATTTTTTTAGAACTCAAGATAAATATCCTATATAATTTAATTTCTGAAGTACCCATTATTATATAATTACTGAGCTGATTATGGCACCAATTCAAGAACTTCAAAAACTTCTGAAGATATTTTCTCAGGTGTACCTTTGAAGCTTTTTGTCCAACTAGACAAGAAAAAAATATATGGAAACCATTGTTTGAAAATGTTAGAATTAGAATGCTCGAAAAAGAAATTATTCTATAATAAAATGCAAGTGAAATTGGTTCTATAATGATAAAAGAAGAAATAATTTAATTGTAGAAGTTTATTCACTGTGATGAAAAGAATTTTTAAATTATTTAAAAAAGACATTGTCAGAAATCGTTTTATGTATTCTAGAAATATGTACGTACCAACACAACCCTTGAGTATTTCAGTTGTTTTATATGAGTGCTATGGGTGCACTATATTAGAAATATTTGTCACCTATATTGAATCGGAATAAAAGGTTTGAAAGGATGCTGAAAAAGTAATTTTCCTTAATTTAGATTTATACTAGTAACTTGGTTGCTTTCTAAAACCATTTTTTATGTTAATTCAAGTACTACATAATCATTTTGAAGTTTAGTCCATACAAAAACAAAAGTTTGAACAAATTTTTCAAGACATTTTAAGTGTTGCTATTTTAAAGAAATATTTAGTTAACATGAAACTTTGTACTCAAGCATGAACTTTTTACTATATAAATTATTTACTAATCTGAGGAACCAATATAAACAATTATTTGAACCTGGTTTTAGAATAATCAATCACATTTTTTAAAATCAACCAAAGCCTTCCGTTGTATAGCTCTTCTTATGAAGACATATGAGGGTTATTAAGTGATTTAGCTGGTATTTTCAATAATGGTGTGGCAGGGTACACACAATCTAAATAACTTTATCAACAAAAAAACTTACTTGTGAATGTTTATCTCAAAATCTTTTTATGGTAAATAATAAGTAAAATAGTTACATAGTGTGAACTATAAATTTGTACATGTACTGTTAAAACTGTTTTTTCTCCAAATTTAGTATTTAAAGTTATACAAATAGTTACTGGTAATTTTAGTAGTACTAGTTTATACCTAAAAGAAACAATGATAAAAGTATAAATTTTCATTTTCCAATTGTATCACAAATAGTAACACTAAAGTTGAAGATTCCATTCCTGATAACAAACATCAAGAGAGAGAGAGAGAGAGAGAGAGAATTGTCTTTATTTTGCCATTGAGGAATTTACCATTAGTTTTGAATCAGTAAAGACAGTCAGCTCATACATTCAAATATTCTGGTACTGCTAAAGTAATTAGGTTAAAGCACCTAGGAGACCAGCCAACTTCAGAAGGTAATGGAGAAATTCTGGGTCTTAATTGTTAAATTGCATGTAGACTACCCAAGAAGATGGCTCTATAAGCAGAGCATGCGTAAACTGTAAAATTAAAATATTGGGAAGTATCTCATTCTCTCACGAGAACATTGAGTTTATGTGCTCTCTAAAGGATTTTTGCTTGCTAATCATGGTCTTATGTAAAATATGCCTTATAGACAACATTTTTAATCTTCTTTAGCATTTTGCTGAAAACCAAAGGGAGATGGAGCAATTCTGACCATGTCTTGGTTATCAGCACATTAAAATACTTTAGAAAGCATGCCAAATTTCTGGATCAGATAACGTTTTTGTGTGGCAGTGCAATTTATGGTTGATAATACTGTCGCTCCTACTTAACTGTTAAAATTGATAATAAATTTTGCAACACATGAAATCATAAAATACCAACTCTAAAATTGTTAATTACTTTTTACTCAGAGAGAGGTGAACAAGAGAGAAGAAACACCAACATTGTAAAGGAACACTTTTCAAATAAATATGTAATAGGAACACAAGAATGTAAAAATAAATATTTTTTTTACATTTAATTCTCCAACATCTATTTGTTAATAACTACTAAAATTTTTTAATTTAAACAGTAATCAATACAATTATTTAATAATACAATTATAATTATGGGCTAAAATCTTTTTTGATGCCTGAAAACTTGTGCCTTTTGGCAAATTTCAATTTTTTTGTGAACATAGTACAAAGTAAAAAAATTAACTTATTTATAAATGTAACACTATTAATATCATGTTATGAAAAAAGTTCTGTCGTTTCGAAACATTTCTGTTCATTTGGTGTGAAGGCTTGGGTGAGAGCAATATGATGATTGATCTCATAATTTTCTCGCTATTCTAAAGGCAATTTGTTCTGGTATTCCAGTTTGTCTTTGAATTTGTTTAGTACTGATATAGGGATCCTCGTGAATAATTGCCAATATTACAAGCACGCCAATATCATTCTCGTCATAAATATGACGTCTTCACGTACGAACTAAATGTTATTGTTAAGCTTCCAAATAAACACATGGAATGGTTTTATGACCAGGAAGTTTTCGATAACGTAAACGTTCTTCATAAAGTCTTGCAGCCCTCCGATATATTCCTTGGGCTAGAGCAAGAATCATAATCATTACAACATGTTAAAAACACTTTTGATTTAATTTTAAATGTTAATATTGTACAGTATTGAAAATATCTAATTTGTTTAATTGCAATTTTCCAAAAACTATTTATTTCACAATACTCATCTTGTGAACAGTTATAGTAACATTATAATCTGTCATTTACAAAAGATTAATCTTTTAGTTTTTAATACAATGATATGAATTTTTGAAAATATGTCAATTTTTCCACTTTTCTTGGCAGAAAATACCCCTATCAGGACCTATAAACGCCTATTTTCAGGGTTTTCCAGTTCTCTACAACTTTTCCATCGACATGATCATGATTCCTTCATTGTCTTTCTCAATATAGGCCTAATACCATAAAAAATCATATTTTTTGTTTTATTGATTAAATAAATCATTTCTATGAATTTGCTGTTAAAATCATGTAAGATATCACCTAAGAAACTACTCCTGAAGTGACGGCTTGCGTAGTTTGCTGTTGAATTTTATGTCACAAAATGCCTTCAATTTTGCTATATTGACTAATGTAATGACAAATATATCTACACTTTTAAAGTAAAGGGTTTAAGGATGGGAAAAAACAAGTATTTCCAAAATGTTTTATTGATAACAGTAACACTCGTAACAAAGGTAATAAATAAAAATAAAATAAATACAGAAAATTGTTTGACAAACAGATGGGAACATGGTACTGAACTGTATCATTTTTGCCTATTTATATATAGATTATTTGCTATTTCTGATCTAGTGTGGGAGTACATCTAGAATTTAGTCATAACCATATTTGTATAACATTACAACTAATGAAATTGGAATGATGAAAAAAAACTGTACAGGCACAATGGTAAGGCATACTCATCAACCTTACTTACTTTCAGTAAACTTTAGGCTAAGATTATACAAGCTTTCTAAGGATAGTTAACAAAATCAAAACTAATAATTTAATTGTTACACAATATTACAATTCATTCATATAATTATTAAACAAATGGTTTATTACAATTTTATTTATGTGGTTTGCTAAATACAAAATCTACAAATTCAATAAAATATCTCAGTCCACTATTACTGCAATAAATGAAATATACTGATTATAAGTATTATATTATTTTTGCTGTAGAGAAAATATACAATTCATTTGTACTAAAAATAATTATTGTTGTACTAAAAAAATGTACAATTATATTTTAAAATTGTAGCAAACATTTAGTATATATAAATTCAATATTTAATTATTAAATTGGAAGTTCAAATGAAATGGTAACATTAACATTCTATATAATTACTCATAGATATAGAAATTCTAAAAATTTCAGAAATTTGCCTGCATTTGTATTATTAACATTCATTTTTTTTGGGGTAATTGGTAATTCTGGTTTTAAATAGTAACTTTTAATAGGGGGTCAAGCGGTCAAGGTGTCAAGGTTAAGGGGTCAAGGTTATGGGTCAAGGGTCAAGGTTAAGGGGTCAAGGTCAAGGTTAGGGGTCAAGGTCAAGGGGTCAAGGTTAGGGGACAAGGTCAAGGTCGAGTGGTGGGGGGTGGCATTAGAATCGGCGAATCCACTCTACTGATTTATTTCTTTGCGGCCCGAAGAGGCGAACACAACTTGCATATTGACTATCATGAGGCAGACAGATAAATTTGGTTGTAGTGGCGCAATACTTTTCAAATATGTTAATTTTATTTACAGTGGTTAAGTGTGTGTAAATGATGTAAGTAACAGTATTTTATTATTTCACTAGTTTTTTGTTTATTTATACATTTCATAGGTTGTCAAAACTAAATTAGAATTATTTCAATGGTCCCAAAAACCCAAGACTTCTCAATCAAAAATATATAAACCGAGGACCGAGAACCATTTGGAAGGATAAAACAATTGTTGCCTTTCCACATAAATATATATATGTATATATATATATATAGCGGTATTTAGTTTGTTCATAATAAATCTTTTAAAAAAATCAGAAGGTTTTTTATTTGTAGATATACTATTTTTAGTTTTCTGATACTATCGAAAACTATCGATAACTATCGATGGTGCCGACTATCGATAGTTCTCCACCACTACTATTCACTATAGATGTTTCACTTCATATACGCTAATAAAGTATCTTTGACAATAGACATTTGCTCCATCTCGTGTTCTATTTGTGGAACGCTGGTTCTGTCAAGGCCGTAATTTATGTTTGGTGTTATAGACTAAAATTTAGTTATCCCATAAAATGGAAAGAAAAACATCAAACCGAAAGTGCGGTGTTATTGATTGTGAAAATACACCAAGAAAAAACCCAAAAATACAATTATACCACTTCCATGGATTTCCAGACCAACTAGAGATGAATAAAAAATGAATTGCAGCAGTTCGACATCATGGGTAAATAAATTAGATTTCCACGTTGTCATTATTGTATGTATACAATTAATCATAATTGTTGTTCTATTAACAAAACAGATTTTTTAATTACAGCAGTGCGGCAATCCATCTCAACCAGAAACAAGTTCAATGATTTGCAGTGGTCAAATTATTTGGGAAAAAAGTAAACAATGCACATAACAAAAGTTACAATCCAACTATATTTCCTGCAATATGTATATAAAAAGCAAAATCTTCATGCTGGTTTGTGGTCTGAAAAATTACGAGTACCTACGACAAGAAAAAAATGCAATTTAAGGAGTATATGAAGCTCCAATTGAGATTAACAATAGTAAGTAATATATATAAGAAAAAAATAAATGAACTTTATTCATTATATATAATTTATTGATAGATTTCACTGACGATGAAGCTTTAATGGATCAAGATAAACATTTTGAAGTTGTAACAAGGATAATAAAGCAACAACAGATGCAAATATATATGTTAATTCACAAAGAAATGAATATTGATTATATATTATTTATAGCTTTTTTAATAACTAATAATAGCGCTCATAAAAAAATAAATATAATATGTTATTTATTTAAAAGAGTACAAATGTTGATATATTACAGGAAAGATAGTTAAATTATAAACTTTGTTATGTATCTACATTGTTTGATTTTTCTGCTCCATCGAAATGACAACATCAAATCATTGAATATGTTCCTGGTTGCCATGGCTTTTCATCCTTCCTGTAACTAAAAAGTTACTTTTTTTTCTGTATTCCTTAAAGAAAATATTAATTAAAAATTAAAAATTATATTAATCTTAAATTTCAATTTATTTTGGAAAGAAAATTATTTACATGATAAACTTTTCTGATTACAAGAGTTATTGAATCTTATTTTTGTTAACAGAACAATAATTGTGATTAATTTTATGTATTTAGTAATGAAATTTAATTTATTTGCCCTTAATGACGAACTTCTGTAATCCCTTTTTTCCTTCCTCTCCGATTGCTATAGAAATCCAGAAAAACGGTAGAATTGTAATTTTTGATTTTTCCTTGATGTATTTTCAAAATCAACTACATCGCACTTTCGGTTTGATGTTTTTCTTTCCATTTTATCGGATAACTAAATTTTAATCTATAACACAGCAAACATAAATTACGGCTTTGACGGAACCAGCGTTCCACAAATCCACATATTCGTAGTAATGTCGTTTGATTGATTGATTGATTTGTTGTTACCATTTAACGATTTAAAAATGTGGCGTGCCTATACATCTGTTGTTGAAGTGAAAGACTTGAAAAGTGCATTGGATTATGTTTGCGATGAACTTTAAAAAATATTTTTGAGTATGAACATGAGGCGATTTACGTTATGGGGAAAATACTAACAGAAGATGAGTGCTACAATATGGCGGAACAAATAATAAAGCATTAAAACTAACAAAACTGTACAAGAAAAATTCAATTTGTGAGGAATGTTGGGCATCTTCGGTGAGCAAACTAAAAATTTCCGAGATATCTGAAGTGTTCAACTATCTAACAGAAAAAGCCAAGTTCAGATTAGCATTCCCAAAAGATTATTGTTCAGAAGATTGCCACAAAAAAATTGAAAATGAAATGAAAAAAATGAAGAAGAAGAAGAAGAAGAACTTCAAATACCATCTCCCACCACACTTCCTACTACATCTCCCACCACCATATCTGCAACGAATATAATGGAGAGTCTGTAAGAAGGTTCCTCAGTTTATAATTTGCTCCAGCAAGATGTTTGGTCAATATTCTACAACACCATCACAAAGTGTATTTTGTAATCAAAAAATAGAGAAGAATAAAGCTAAAAAGGAAACAGAATTAGTGATAATAGGTGAAAGAAGGTATCCTTTGAATGCTTCCAAAAGTAAATTTGTGAGTGTTGGATTAGTATACGAATATGGAGTTGAACCTGGTGTAAAAATAGCAGGTATGAAAAATAATTCATTATTCTTCAATGAAAACGATTGGAATAAGTTGTTAAAATATCAAGGAGTAATAACGAATTATTTCTTTGGAAATGATGTGAACGAAACGATTTCTACACATGAATTCATCATTTATTTTGATAGTATTTCAAATACTAAAATAATTCAACTTTGGTCAAAAGTTTCATATATATATTTGGGATATGAATCCGTTTGTAAACTATGGGAGTTGATACCTCTTTTGAAACATATGATAGCATTATTTAAAAGGCAACAATTCCAACGTTATCTAAAAGTTTTGCAAGAGGAATTACAAAGCGAAAGAGGGAATTTTTATACAAGAGCTTTTAACATTCTGCATACATGCCAAAACTCTCCTTCTGAAAATATTGGGTTAGCTATAGAATTTATGGATGTATATCCCGAATTATTTGAAAGTTATTTTGAGAAAAATGAAAAAAGTCACCTTTAAAGAAAATAACCAGGTAATGACAATGGTAGTATGGAAATATGCATACCAACAATCAAGGAAATCGCATTGGGAATACGTAGCTGCAGACAGATTTCGATTTTATGATAAAATTGTAAAATTATCACATATTATCAATCCTGTTTTAGATTGTAAGCATAGGTTTAGAATATATACAGATAGATTTAAATAAAACAATATGTAAAGTAAATTAATTTTAATTAAATTAAATAATTACATCTTAAAGTATTTTATTTTTATGTACCCATGAATTAAATTTGTTTTCTAGTCCTAACCATTTAATAAAGTATTTGTCTCCTTTTTTCTAACAATTTTTTCAACCAGGTAAATATGTGGAGGCGCTGTCTTCTGAAGTTCTTCAGTATAAAATACTCCTGCGATATCTTGATCATTCTGATCTTGTAAAAGGTAAGTTGGAGGATTTGTATATTTCACTTTTCTAATTTTAAATATTTCGTTAGACCAACTAGGGGTATATCCTCTTGTGAATTTTCCTCGATGTTTACTAATTCGAACAAACTCATTTTCCTTGAATTTTATGTTTTTAGGATCAACAACTGTACTTTTTTTATATACAGTGCTAAGCAGAATTTTAGATTTTTTTATATTGACATCACTTGGTTTCATATGTATAGTAGAGTGTTTACTATTATTATAAGTTTTCACAATTTTAGGAAGTAAGTCTAACCACTTATACGTGCTTTGTAGACTAAATTGTTTCCACATTAAATTTTTTAAAGTTCTGTTTACTCTTTCAACTATTAATTTTAAATCGTTCCATTAATTTCTGAAATTCTTTGTTATAGAATTCTTTTCCATTGTCTGTTTGAAGATTTCGTGGCACACTTTTCATTTTGGTGAGAATGTTTTCCATTGCATGTGTTACATTTGTAGCAGATTTGCTTTTTACCGGTTCACACCAAACAAATTTGCTCAAAACGTTAATAACAACCAAAATGTAACGGTATGCTTTATTAATTTTAGCATAAGGGATCATTTCTACCAAATCAGCCTGACAAAGATCATTTAGTCCAGTCACAAGCACCTTTCGACGTTTAAAATTTATTCGGGCAGGTTTATGAAGTTCATCAACTACTTTTTTTTCAAATCACTCATTTTTACTCAAAGGACACTGAAGAACTATTTCAACAAATAATTTGTCATGGGGTCTAATATGGGTAAAAGCAAGCTCATCACCCTTTACAATCTTTTGGTTCACAATGCTTTTCTTGTTAAATTTTCTAATATTAATGCGAATAGTTGTATCTACGTTAATATTGATAGCTGTAATCGTTGCAGAAATTGGTGCAACATAGGAAACTGAATTATTTTCTAAGAAATAGAAGCTAGCATTTTCACTTAAGTCAAATGTACCCCTATATATATATATATATATATATATACATGTGGGACGCATACTTTGGGGACAGCTTTTTTTATTGCTTTTCTCTGCATACATAGGTCATATAAGAGGTAAATATTCTAAAGAAAAACTAATTTTGCTTATGTATACTTAATTTATGGCCAATATTTAAGAATAATGCATATTTTAGACTTTTTATATCTTACGTATAGTTTAAGGACGGTCCTGATACTATGCGCTACATATATGAAGTGAAAATTTTCTGGACAGTCCTCAATCTATGCGTTAAATATTTAGGTCATTCATATATATTCAGTATATATTGGGGACAAACAATTTATATCATAGGCATACTTTGGGGACACATGAATTGTTTGTTGCATATCGTAAAAATTTATTGCTGAAGCACCTACTTTATATTTTACACGCTCTTGCAAGAAATTAAAAGTGGGTATGGTAATTTCATAATTCTTAAAATTTGTTTATTTAATGTCCCTTTGTTCTTTTCTCGAGGACAAAAATATCAATTACCTCAGGTCAACTTTAAAATCAAATGTAAATTATTAATTCAAATATTTTCCAATGAACTTTTATTCATTGCCAATAGTCGATGGCTGCATTGTTACTAATCTTTATATATACATGAGAATGTTTGTCTGTACGTTCTTTATAAAATCCTAACCGGCTGGACCGATTTTGATGAAATTTTTTGCCTATGTTTGGGTGAGTCCCTGGATGGTTTAGATTTACAATTGGACCCGATAGGTGACACTAAGATCGGGTTCTAACTGCTCTTAAACGGCTGGAACGATTTTAATGATTTTTTGTGTGTACATTTGAGTGGGTTCCTGGATGGTTTAGATTCCAAATTGGATCCGATAGGTGGCACTAAGATCGGTTTCAAACTCCTAAACAGCTGGACGGATTTTGATGAAATTTTTTGTGAATGTTTGGCTGGGTCCTACGATGTTTTAGATTTACAACTGGACCCGATAGGTGGCACTAAGATCGGGTTCTAGCTGCTCCTAAACAGCTGGACGAATTTGAATGTTTTTTGTGTATGTTTGTATAAGTACATGGATGATTTAGATTCACAATTGGACCCGATATGGGGCACTAAAATCGGGTTTTAACTCCTCCTAAACGACTGGGCGGATTTTAATGGAATTTTTTGTGTATATTTAGATGGGTCTATGGACGGTTTAGATTCACAATTGAACCCGGTAGGTGGCACTAAGATCGGGATCTAACTCCTCCTAAACGGCTGGAACTATTTTAATGATATTTTTATGTTTGTTTGGGTAGCTCTCTGGATGGTTTAGATTCACAATTCGATCCGGTAGGTGACACTAAGATCGGGTTCTAACTGCTCCTAAGTAGCTGGATGGATTTTAATAAATTTTTTGTGTATGTTTGGGTGAGTCTTTGTAAGATTTAAATTCACAATTGAACCCGGCAGCTGCCTCTAAGATCGGGTTATAACTCCTCCTAAACGGCTGGAACGATTCTAATAATTTTTTTGTGTATGTTTTGGTGGCTCCCTGAATAGTTTAGATTCACAATTGGACTCGGTTGGTAGTACAAAGATCGGGTTCTAACTGCTTCTAAAAGGCTGGATGGATTTTAATGATTTCTTTGTGTATGTTTGGGAGGGTCTTTGGATGGTTTAGGTTCACAATTAAATCCGGTAGGTGGCACCAAGATGGGGTTCTAACTCCTCCTAAACGGCTGGACGGATTTTAATGGAATTTTTATGTATGTTTAGATGGGTCTTTGGACAGTTTAGATTCACAATTGAACCCGGTAGGTGGTACCAAGATCGGGATTTAACTCCTCCTAAACGGCTGGAACTATTTTAATGATTTGTTTTGTGTATGTTTGGTTGGGTCTTTGGATGGTTTAGGTTCACAATTAAATCCGGTAGGTAGCATTAAGATCGGGTTCTAACTCCTCCCAAACGGCTGGAACGATTTTAACGATTTTTTTGTGTATATTTGGGTGAGTACCTGGATAGTTTAGATTCACAATTGGAACAGGTAGGTCGCACAAAGATCGGTTTTAACTGCTCCTAAACGGCTGGATGGATTTTAATGATTTTTTGTGTATGTTTGGTTGGGTCTTTGGATGACTTACGTTTACAATTAAATCCGGTAGGTGGCACTAAGATCGGGCCCTAACTCCTCCTAAACGGCTGGAACGATTTTAACGATTTTTTTGTGTATATTTGGGTGAGTACCTTGATGGTTTAGATTCACAATTAGACCAGGTAGGTCACACAAAGAGGAATTCCTTTGATTTTTGACGATTTTCTTTCGCACATTAGTATAGAGTATATTGAATTCTAATATTTAAAGAACATTTGCTGAACCCGGCCACATTTGGGCAGAAAAAAAGTTGGGTCAGCTAGTTTATGTATAAAAGTAGAGACAATTTTACTCAGCGTTGTCCTCATTACTTTTAATATACTTTCATCTTGGTGGTTACTTGTATACCTACTGGTAAGGCAAACATTTATTTCGTCATTGGGTTATTCAAGTTGACCATGCTAATAAAATAGTAGCAGGGAATTTTAGTGGGTTTCTCAGTAATCACGATCAGTCCTATATCGAATTTGTTACGAAATAGAAACTAATTAAATAGTCTTAAATATCCGAAATGTTTTAAAATTTGTTTGTTTTTTAATTTGTAAATTAATAAGTTGCTCGTTCTAGTATGACGGCTAATAATAATTAGGTAAGGTTTTTCCAGTAAGGGGTCGTTCATACAATACGTTCTCCTACAGGGAGTGGTGGGAGTATCAGTTAGTGTGACGGGATGTGACAGTGGAGTTGGGAGGGTCTAAGGAAATGTGACGTTCACAATTCATCAAACATTTCAACTTTGATTTTTCTCCCGACCGTTTCATTTTCCGTTGCTATATATTTTAGTTACATTAGTTTACTACTTGATATATTTACTAAGATTTATTTTTCGACATCGACGTCGGTCACAATAGGTTCCTTTCTATATTCAATATCATAGAAAATAACTCTTCCATGTGTTGAATAGAGAGCGCAGATATTCAATAACAGATCATCGTAAACGTTCAAGACTATAAACGTCCGATGGTATCATGTAAGTTCTATAATAAATACTGTTATTATGGACACATGGTTTTTCTGATACAATAAAACCTGGTTAACTCGAATTTGTAAGGAAATTGATGATTGTTTCGGTCATTCCTTGGTGAAAATTCATATTTTAATTATATTAAAACACTAACCATTGTGGTAATTTTTACAAATTTATTATTTTCTTGACAATTGTTTCGCTCTGATGACAGGCTTCGTCAGAATGAAATGTTAAACTAAATACTAAACATCTGAATATATTATATAGTGTTGTAAGATAATAATGAGTATATAGGTAGAAAGTACAATATGTTTACTGTATAATATTAGTGAAGGTAAATATTATTAATATAATATACTAAGATTAAGTAAAGGAGACATATTTGTATCAGTTTGGTCATTTAAAAAATGTGGTGAATTTTTATTTTTATTGATCTCAAGTGATTCTAACAGAGTTAATTTTTTACTTTTTTGTTCTAGATGTAAAATTTCGAAAGTAGTTTGTCGAATATGATTTTCATAGGTTATGAAAATCAGAAATACAACATATCTACATTTGCCGACCATTTATTAAATGAAATATAATAAATAAAAATAAAAATTCACCACATTTTTTAAATGACCAAACTGATACAAATATGTCTCCTTTACTTAATCTTAGTATATTATATTAATAATATTTACCTTCACTAATATTATACAGTAAACATATTGTACTTTCTACCTATATACTCATTATTATCTTACAACACTATATAATATATTCAGATGTTTAGTATTTAGTTTAACATTTCATTCTGACGAAGCCTGTCATCAGAGCGAAACAATTGTCAAGAAAATAATTAATTTATGAAAATTACCACAATGGTTAGTGTTTTAATTCTAAGGAAATGCTAAAAATTTCGAATAAATGAGTTGTTAGCGTAATGAGCATTTAGGGATATATATATATATATATATATATACAAACGTTTTTACCACTACAATCGTGTCTCATAAGAGAACCTATTTTAAAGGTTCTATTGTATTTATTGCTATATATTTATTTCATCCGTCAATTAGCAGTTAACAAAAGAAACTCTTACATTTCTCAATTTTATGCTAGTCATTAAGTGTACTACTCAGTCTACGTTAGCATTCCTAAGATTTAACAGATTTAAAAAAGGAGATAGTTCAACCAAAGATTATTTAAAACTAACAAAAAAAGTAATTCATTAAAAAGCAATTAAAAAATGTATTCCCAAAACGGACAGAAAAAGAGAAGGTGGTTGAGCTCTAAAGCTGCTATGCAATTGGGCGTTGAAAGCAGAACGGATGGATGAAGGTGAAGTAAATAGTTGTCGAAAAGAAACTATACTGCAGGAGCGATATGTAAGATTGTTCATACAGTGTGGGACAGCTAAATGGAATAAATTCGATAACGAATAAAGGAGGGCTTGTAGGGAAAAACGCTTGGACACTGCGATTTATATTTTTGAATGCGCATTTTTTCGTAAAAAATATATATAGGGTGTGTCTTGTGACTGGTCAATACCAAATTTTTTATTTTAAATGCAAGCCCCTGTATATTATTTATTTTTTGGATTCTCCAGAAAATTCTAGACATAATTCATGTACAATGTCCTACACTTATCTCCAACGGAAATATTAAGTGTTTTCAGATTTATTACAAAAATTAATATTAAAGAATGAAAAATATTTATTTTCAAATTCGCTTAGTGAGCAAAAACCATTCCTGCGATTCTTTTTACCGATATGAAAATGTTTATTTTCGCCAAAACTCCTTAGCATCTTGTCTGCCTGCATGACAGTGGTGATCAGTGTCGGTGCTATTGCTGTTAACTGTATGTAATAGTATCACAAAATGGTTCACTTAACACAAATGCACAAAATAACAACTCTACAAATGATTATTTATTTATTTAAGCTTAATTGTCCAACAGTATAAACCACTAACAGAGCAAGTCTATATAAAACTAAATAAAAATACACCTTAAGTAATTAAATCTATGAAACTAAATAAAGATACGCTGACTAATTAAATCTATCATAATAAACAAAAAATAAAAAGAAAAAGACAAAAAAAACTCAATTAACGTAAATATTTCAATGTAAGCCGTTCACCGTTGATTCAATCACAGCTTGAACCAGATCTCCAACATGACAAAAATGAATGTCAGAATGCTTGCGCATATTGGTGTAATAGTATCACATATTGTGCATAGGAGATTTGAGCAAAACGTTTGTTCAAGCCCTAGAGCAAAAAAATGTTAAGCTATTTCTGGCCTAAGTTCGAAGTACCAGAAAGTTGATTTTGATAAGTAGTGTCGGTGAATCAATATTATTATGAAGTAGGTTGAACAAAAATTTTAAGAAGGCACATACTCTGCGGACATTAAGGCTGACAATGAAATCTGATTTAATAATCTGCCATATTCAATACCCTATAGCGGACAGATATTGCACGTATTGAAGTACGGATATTTCCGAAACCTTTGAATTCGGGCTACAAAAACTTTGTGACACTCATAAAAAGGAGGCCATATTATATCTCCGTATTCAAGTTGAGAACGTACAAAAGTATTATATAGTATTTTTAAAGTCACAATATTTGAAAGACCTTGAGAACTTCTTTCAATGAACCCATACAGCAGCATTAGATGTCATATACTCAATATGATTCGTAAAAGCCAGTTTGTCATCAAAAATGATACCTAGATGCTTTACTTTTTCTCATCTCTCAAGGAGATTATTGTTAAGATTATATGAGAATTTAGCAAGAGCTGGTGAAACTGATAACACAAGGAAACAAATGGAAGTTTCTCGCTTATTTCACAAAAATTTTTCAAATTGGCCGTTAGTATCATGAGGAAAAATTATCAAAATAGAAAAGTAGTTTCGCGAGCTTGGTCATGTAAGATAGATAAAAAAGTAGCCAATGCTGTAAGTGATAATATGAAATTGGATATTATGATTGAGTTTCAAGAAACACACATAATTCTGATCGAAAAGGAGCCCCACTGTTCAACCTTAGCCACACATCAACTTTTGGAGTATTAAAGGAAAGCAAAATGCATCCCTATAAAATGATGCGGACTCCAGATCACTGTGAGCAAATGGCAAAGGTTAGATAACAATGCGATCAAATTAGAAGCTGTTTTGTTTTCTGATGAAAGCACATTTACACTTCACGGCCATGTTAATCGTCAAAATTGCCACTATTGGTCTAAGGGGAATATCCACTGGATGACAGAGAAACATACGCAATATCCTCAACAAGTTAATGTTTGGGCAGGAATTGTTGGAAATCATATCATTTTCATTCATGGCAACTCGAATGGAGATAAATACTTAGATTTTCTCCAAAATAATGTCGTGCCAACTATAGCAAACTTATATCCTGATCCTGTACACCCAGAAGTTCCTGCCAATACAATATATTTTCAGCAAGATGCAGCACCGCTCCATTACGAAATATATGGCCGGCAGTACATGATCCAAATTTTTCCAAATAGGTGGATTGGGAGGCGCGGATCGATAGAAACGTCAGCACGATCTCCTGATTTGACGCCATTGAATTACTTTTTGTGAGGATATGTCAAAACTACTGTATACAAAACTAAACCCCTCAACGTATATGATTACATTGTACTAGAATTATGTCATCATTGCATGAAAAATAAGAAAGTTGGTATTGTCACATGACACACCCTATATATTTTTTATTGTTGTAGAAAGTGCGCATTTAAAAATAAAAATCGGCGTGTTCAAGCGTTTTTCCCAACACGCCCTAATTTATTCTTTATCGAATTTATTCCATTTGGCTGTTCCACACTGTATATTTAAATTTTATAACTGAGATAATAGATATTTTTTCAAATAATAAATAAATATAACTATTGGAGTAATATTAGTAGCAATGTATGCGGAATGCGATGTATTTTATATTGTTATCTAGTATTTTTTAACGTTTATTTTTCGATACAAATCGAAGCAATTTTTAAGATGAATAGAAAGATCTTCAAAGATTAATACACTTAAATTATAAGAAATACTAATGTATAGAATATAACAAATTTAATATCGAAATAATTCTATTTAAAACAATATGATATTTCTTATGAAGAAATTTACAGTTGTCGGCTTGCGAGAAAAATCCCAAATAGTTTTTTTTTGTTCTCTAACCTTCGTTTATCTATAAGCAACGTTCTAAAATCCTTCCCAGAAAATATGCTTTGTTTCGGCCGCCGAACTAAACGATTATTTTCGAACGTCGGGGTAGACGCCAGTAAAAAAATATGAATAGTACTTCAATAAACAACCACAACAGAATTTAATATTTTAATCAGTTTTTAATAAAACTCGAAAATATAAACCCTATTTATATGTATTATTTTTTCTTAAATTGATGTTTGAGAACGAATAATGATATCTTTAATGCTGGGTGGCGACAAAAACAGACTACTATGGTTAGGTTAGGCTTCGTATGCCAAACTTATGATTTAACCCCTATGTTTTCAAACGGGAATGTTTATCTTATGGGTACTATGAGTACAGGTTTTTGATTTAAATTTTCTTTAAAATAGCGTTACACTCTTTTAATTTGAGCGGCGCCTTGCCTAAAAATTAAATTTTGATTTAAAGTAAATCAATTGACCAGTGTTAACTGTTATTTTATTGATTGAAAATGTACATTCACCTCGATGCAATAGTTTGAACTGTGTTTTTTGGCACTTGTAAAAACTTCTGGGGTACTTTGTTGGCATTCATTATCGATGCGGTAATTTAATTCTTCTAAGAACTCTGATTTGTCTACATTTTCAGATGTTCATGAATAATTAAATCACAGAAAGATAAATTAGGGTGATTTCGTAGACTACTCGATAGCACCTTTCCCCTAATTTTTGCCGTATAGGTATTGTATAAGAAGGGCAAAAATTTTATTTATATTTTCTGCACATATTGTCACTAACTTCAAGAAAAAAGATTTAACTCACTTGTCAAGTTCAAACAATAGCTCAATATAGTATCATTAGGTAAAGCTTGTAATTTCAGTAATTTTGATTTTATGCCTTCCGTGACATCAAAGAATTGAATGGTTATTAGAAATATCCGGGTTGCCCAGAGATAAATAATAAGTTTTTTGGTTGGGGCAGTAGATTGGTTGTTAGAAACTATCTATTTTGCGTAACGAGGATGCATATGGCATTTTTTAGTTGTGTGTCCTGTGGTCTTGTTATGATGTTTGATATCTCTCCGACGCCCATGGCCCACAGAAATGCATACCCTGCAAACTGTGCAAAATGCTTAGTTGCCTGTTCTTCTATTGTTAATAAATGGTGTAGTCATCACTAAAATTAAATTTCCTATTTAGTTGAGATATCATTCACAAGACGAAGCAGTCAAAACAGTAAACACTTTACAATGTTCAAATGTCACTGAAAGAAAACGAAATATTTACTACTCTTGCACACTGGTTGTCTATAAATAACAACTTAATGATTTAGATTTTAATTTTTAATATCATAAACCATTTATAAAATCTCGATCTAATCTAATCGAAAGGACCAAGTAGCATAGAAGTAAATATTCCGCTTAAGTAGGTACTTTACTCTAGATAAAGTAATAACTAAGCATATAGGGCCTTTGTGAAGATGTTTCACAACGCAGTCATTCCTATTTAAAGAAATAAGGGGTTAAAATTACAGCCATGGAATTAATAGACAAACTTGTTGTCAGTTCTTAGGTACTTTCCTCTAGATAAAGTAATAACTAAGCATATATTGCCTTTGTGAAGATGTTTCACAACCTAGTCATTCCTATTTAAAGAAATAAGGGGTTAAAATTACAGCCATGGAATTAATAGATAAACTTGTTGTCAGTTCTTCATGCAAACTCGTAAAAAAGGTTCCGAAGAGTGCTATCGTTTTGAAACTAATTGATTTCACAACATTTCGATAGCTTTAGATCTGCTCCCAGCATCGTTGAATGATGTATAATTTAGATCTGTGGCATTCTTAAATGCTTATGAACTCATGTTTCAAACAAACGGCGTGTAATAATTCCAAATTTGCACAAATAGCAACAATTTTTCGCAAAGAACATCAGAAGAATTGTTCAATCAGAACGAATCTACCTATTTTGTTGAATTATGGTGGGTTTATATTACTTATACTGATGTCAGTAGGTCACAAGTATCAGTGTTTAGTGTCTAAATTGCCCTTTAAGCAATTTATGGCAACAACTAGTTTTGCATGTCTTAGTCAAAATTGTAGATCACAAATTAATTCTAAACATACCCATACATTATTTTTCATACATATCAACAATATTAGTAAAACAAATGATTTGAAGATTTTATGTTACGCTGTTGAAGCACTAACAATTTATTGTAAAAATAAATAAATAGTCGCGATATTTTAATTTTGTGATCAATAAAAATGAAGGCTAAATTAGTATGTTTGGTAATAATATTTTTATATGTATAATATACCACAACAGGCTTCAGTAAAAAGCTCAAAATATTTACCAAGGAACTGACAGTTTCTATTATAAATAAAATAATAATGTCATTATAGGTTAACTAAAAGACAAAACAAAAACAAATTGAAAAAAAAATAAATCTCGCTTTAGTTGGCCTTGACTCCAACAACGATTTTTTTATAAAGTACTTGCCAAATGAAATTAGAGCACACATAGTTTCAAACAAAATTAGTTTCACAAATGAAGAACAACAAGATATGTTAAGTTTGTTACAAATTAGATGGAAACAGTACGAAAACAGGCCAAAAGTATTTTGAGTTATATCTGAAAAAGCATCAGCCGCATAGACCATTATGTATTTTTTTTTTCGAATATTAATTAAGTGCTCAAACTTAACACCTTCTTCTTGAGTACACAAAGGAGTACGTCGGTTTAAATTAGTGACATTACTAATAATATCTCTTTTTGTAATCGATCTGAATTGTGTAATGATAATTTTCCTAAATTCTTCTATCGTATACTCTGCTTTTCAAAGTGCCTCAGAAAAATGTATTCAGACTTGTAATGTCGAAACACCTTGCCGGCCATGTTACCGACCCCGAATTCTCTACCCATTTATGTCGAAAACTTTGATCTAAATAATCACAAAAAGCTCTAATATTATGTGGAAGGGCCTCGTTATGCTGGAATCCGCACCTAAAATAGTTGATAAGCGAGAACTCATCGATATTCACCAAATTAGGTTCTCAAGAAAGTAGGATAGGTTTCCTTTGAAAGTCACTTGAAAAAATTAGCTCCGAATATTTGATCATTACAAATTCCAGCCCATACATTTAAACCGACAACGATTTTGCGGCCTGACTTCCCTATGGTGTCCAGGGTTACTTTGTCTCCTAATATTATTTCTATGGAAGACGATACAGTTTGAAAAAACACTTTCGTCAGTCCAAATAATGGTTTTCAAGAAATCCCGAGTACGATTCCTATTTGAGAGCCAATGCTAAAACTACATTCCTCAGAATCACCTGGATTTAGATTAGAAAATGTACATTTCCCAGAACTGGTAAATGTCTATTTATATATTTTAATTTACTTCCTTTAAACTTCCTCCAATCGCTAGTCTGTGCTACACCCACATCTGACGAAACATACTAGTTGATTTTAAACGGTAGGTATTTATCTAAAAACCATAGCGATAAAATATTCCAATTTTTTAATGTTAAATTTATGAAATTTTGTTTTACCTCCACACTTTTTCTATCTCCAATTTTCTATTTTTTTGGAATTCTTCGGAAGTATTCGGAAAATTTAATAAAAAAAACACTAAAGCACAAGCACTAAGTACTTAAGCAATTTTGGCCCCAATTAACTTCGTCATATCTCCTGTAGTTTCCGAGTGGGTGTCGTTTCGAATTATCCTGTATAGTAGGTGGTTTATTTTATGTCGTATTTGCTGTTTTTTGTTTTTTATGTTAAAGCCATAATTAGAGTTACTGAGTATGTTGGAGACCAAATGCAGAACCATAAAGAACTGGTACGTCTCCTCGTAGATTCCCTTGTCGAATATATAGTTCCTCGGTCTGTAAAGTTTCTAATTCAGAACTTATGCTAATATTTTTTTATGACGCAGCTATGATTTCGCAACTTTTGTTTGTGGAGTTCTAAAACAGTTACCGCACCTACATAAACAACGGCAAGGCATTCAGCAAGATTTGGACTTATGTTAGTTTATTTGCAATAATGTCATTAAATCTCTTTAAAATATTGTTTATCTGCCTATTAATTTTCAGTAGCCGTTACTTGGTACTGATAGAGGTTTTTGCCTGCCAAAGTAAATGAAGTTTACCTTTAAACACGTTTCTTCTTGATCTATTAAACTGGTGCTCATGATTTCGTCATTTTTATTATATGATGTTTCATTGAGATCTGGCTCTGGTTGACTCATTCCCACTACAATTTCAACTTCTCTTCTTCTCGTATTTATCGTTCATTTCTATTGTTTATGAATAACTGTCGCCTCTGATCTAAGGTATTCTAATATGACTTGTTTCTTAATTGTGGAATTTTTTGGGGCATTACCTTATAGAGTTCCATATTATACGGTCTGTGGGCCGTTTCCATTTTATTCAACTTCCGCGGTTTCTTACCTGTAGGTGTGTCTTGGGTGGGTCGAACAGTGCGTTCGGCAGACCTTTTAGAGTTGGCTTTTTTTGCATTGTTATCAATTCGTTGTTTCCTTGCAGGTTGTGTAGTAGGTCCAATCCGTGATACAATACAATATACTTTTCCTAATTTCGTCTGAGATGATCTGTATAAACTGGTCTCAGAAAAGTTCTGAGGACAACTTTTATTTGCCTCGAACTCCACAGTAAGATATTACAAAACTTTTTACCCTAATCGCAATACCTTTTGGTGTTAGGTTGAAAAATATTGTGTTGTTTCTGTTATAAACCAAGAGCTCTACAGGTTTTCCAGTAGCATTAGTATTATAAATGATCCTTTTAATTTATCATACTCTCCTTTGTATATTTAAACATATTCCCATTTACACCAACTCATTTGTTATTCCTAATTTCCCAATATTTCAAATGTGCTGTCATGAATTTCGTTCTTATTGTGCAACAAATCATAGTGACCGAATTCCACTAATGTAGAATGATGCCGCCCTTCCAAGACAGAATACAATAAATTGATACATTAATTTCTTGCGAACTTTTTTATGCAGCTTTATCTAAAAGCTGGGTTGATAAAAAAAATAGACTGCAATATTTACATTAAACATTGGTAACTCATAATATAATATTACACTCTGCGTATGATGTATATATTTTCTCCACAGAAAAGTAAACATTTCGGTCCTCTTCACCAGTTCTGTTATATTCATTTCTTATTCTGCAAATCAGAGTTTTCACGTCACTGATATTTACGTCACAGGGTCACATCAGAAATGGCGACTCGTAAGTATGGAAGAAAAAGCATACAGAAACCTGTACTAGAGTTTTGGACACACTGTATTATCTGGGCTGTATAAACTACTATTTCCATGCTTTTGGAAGCTCACTGAACTTGAGGGTCCTGGAGAGTGCAAACGCCCCACCGCCCACACCTTTGGGCCTGCTCTTTACTCACTAAATAGTTTATTAGTGTACTAAATACTAAATATGAAAAAATATCTTCAGACATTTCTCACTCATTCATGCAACATGTTAAGAAGTAAGTTGACTAAAATGGTCCTGAAATATAGGGATATCGATGACCCAAATCATTTAAAATATTTTGTGGCATTTTACAGAGAAAAAAATGGTAAAATATGACGTAACTATTTTATAAAGTACTAAAGGGAAAAATATTATTACAGAATTAATATCTGAAATACTTCTTTATTGTGAATATACGCATATTTCCGAAAGATGAATGTTGACATTTTTCTATCCCCCACCCACCCCCATGTAAGAAACTGTAAGACACAACTTCATATTCATATTATTAAAGACAACAAAAATGTCAAATTTTTGAGGCTTTAATTTTAATAATAAGTGGTAAATTTAGATTTCTTCTACTTTACACGCATCTTTCACTCCACTCTTCTAAACAATATATCTGAAAAATATAAGCAATACATATTTTTGAAGGAAATTATCTATCTTCAAAAAAGATTTGAATGCAAAATTTTCCTCAAAATATTTCCGCATAAGTATTGATCCCTTTTTACAATTTAATTTTTCACCGTTGGAATCTTGTAACATATAAACCAATCTGTGTCTAACGGGGAACCAAATATATTTTTAAAAGATACTAGCTGCTCTACAATAAAGATCTCATTATTATTTTTCGTTAAATTTACTCTTTCAAAAGTTATTCGACTTCCAGAGTTTTCTTAGATTAGTTAGTACATATTTAAAACTGAAATACTTTTCTGTATGTTAGAATTGTTTAAGATAATATTCCTTAATTAGTTTTTTCGTTACTGCAAGTAAATGTTCTGAGTTAAATAAAACTGTTAGATTATTATACAGTGTGTTTCTAAAATAGGATTCCAAACTTATGTTGTGTATTGAACTCATTCAAATAAGCCAAAAAGTCCCTATTAAAATGTGCCCTAAAACGCACCCTTACTAATTTATATGCACTTAAAAGGCTCAAACAAAAACTATTTGTTTTCCAGTCTCACCACTTTTACTAATAAAAGACTGCAAATCTCAATTAACAGTTAATTAATAACTAGAATGGTTAAGAGTTGTGGCAACGTCAGTATTTTATTTGTCATAGTAAATAGAGATTTTTGTAATGTATGGCCTAATTAATAACTTAGAAAGCACAGTAATTTTCAAAGTAATTTTACTTGAAAACCATTGGAAATATCGATTTGGACAAACATAATATTTTTTAGATAAAATTGTTAAGATTTTATAAATCTGTAGAAAAAATGGTAAAAAAATTGAAATGAAAAAATACGGGCTGAGAACACTAAATAGGACGCTTATGATTTACATACGGAGTAGTTATTTATTATATATTTATTATATTATTACATAATCTCCACAGAGGTCATCGGAGCTACCTGTTCGTGGTTTTGGCATAATACCTAAAACTAATAATATATAAAGCTATCCTATCGAAAATATATACTTAACATAAAGGAAAATATCTAAAAATACATAAAATAAAAAAGAACTTAAAAGAAAAAATAAATAAATAAAACATAATTTTTCAGGGAGTTTCGACAACACTTATTATCTTTATTAATGATCCAGTTTTTTAACTTATTTTTTATTGCAGTTACATTACTTAACGCTTTTAGTTCATTTGCAAGACTGTTGTATACATTTCTTGTTCATATAAAACTGCGTTTCTTACTAACTGTTTTAGATCTATGCGGGAGAAGAATGCTCTTGCTTCTCGTAATACTGTTTGAGTTCAGGAATTTTTCTTAGTGATATTTTAAAGATTCAAGTGAGAATTTTAATAGTCTCTTCTGGTGGCTTTGCAGACGTTTTGTAGCGTTGAAGTAAGCTCCTCCCAGGCAATGATTCCATAGTTGATCATACTGTGGAAAAGTGCGTAATACAAATTCATCAATGTGTCCTTTTTCATTATCTTGGAGAGATTATAGAATACAGAACAAACAAACGTAAGAAGTTATGTGAGACCCATTCATTTTTCGTATTTATGTTAGATCGTTTTATCAACAACAAAATAAAAACAGTTTTGTTAGATCCCTTTGAAAGGAATATAACTGCCTAAGGGTGCGTTTTAGGGCACATGTTAATAGACTCTTGCCTTATTTTAATGAGTTCTATGCACAGCAGAATTTCGGGACCCTATTTTAGAAACACCCTATATAATTAATTAAATATTGTTAATGTTATAACTATATAATATTTGAAAAAGCTTATCAAGTAGATTGTAAATTTTTCTATAGAACTTGATAATATCTAATGGGCAAATAATATAAAAAAAAATCTTATGTAAAATCCTTTTCAAATACCAAACTACCTCCATTACAACATTTCGTAAGATACTAGCAGACACCCACGCACCCTCAAATATCTTAGGTAATTTGTGGATGTTCCATTGACTTATTTCAAACCAAGCATGAAATATTTTATGACATGTGCATGTTTCCTTGGTTTTTATTTCAAATTTAAAGTTCAAACTCGGAAGTAGTGTGTGGTAAACAGACGACGATTTAATTAATAAGAATTTACCTATTTATTATATTTTAATATCACAAATGTGAGTATTGTTACTTTCTGAACCTTTAAACTGAAGTGAAAATATTAAGTAATTCCTAATGTTTAGATAAAAATAATGTCGCTTTCAATTTACGACAATTCCAGGGATCCTATTTCTCAGCAATGTTTGTCGACGCGACGGCAGCGTAGTATAAAAACCTTTCTTAAAAATTCCGTCCGGTGATACAAGAACTGTTTTATATTTTGTTGTCTAGTCAATACCTACGTATATATGTAATTTATCAGGTTGATAACGAATGGTGGAAGCCGCTTTGTGATATTCGATTATTATAATGAATGAAATTAAATATTTTGTAATAATATCGCGTCTCTATTAATAAACAGTCACTAATTTCGACATTAGACATGTCATTTTCAAACAAAATATAAATTAATAAGGTAAAAAAACATGGTGCATTTCTGGATAAAGAATATATAGTGTGTGACAGGAAACTGGCTATTTGAAAAAGTCAAATATGTTCCTGTTTACATCTTACATCTAATTGATCATTAAGGAGTTTTTTCTTTAGCATTAAATAATAGGTTTGATAAATTAATTTGCGGTTTAAAAGTAACTCTAATATTTTGTCTAGATCAAAATTCTAGATATTCTCTCTTAGAGTTCCGAAATGCATAAGTGATCCTAATGTTACTGGTTGTTCAGAGTATTTAATAAGGGGGTAAATTAATTAATTGACAAATTGTTGTTGTTTTCCTAACATAAGATGATTAGTTATTTTTCGTTTATATCCGTTATTATAACCTCTCGACCTAATAACCTTAAGATCAATTTCTAAATCATTTTTTTACAATGGTAATGTAATTTTTTTTATTACTGGATTTATATTAGTATTTTTCGGGATATTGACTTATATCATATATATTTGTGACATGAAAAGATACTAGAATTCATTTTTAAGAGATTGTATGTTCAGTGATTAACCGGGACAGTTCTAATGAATTTTTCATTGAATGAGGAGCTTTTAAACGATTTGAACTCTGAATTCAATTAAAGAATTGGGAATGATCTTTGTAGCATTAAAATGTATTTACCACGCTACTAAAATTTATTTATAAGATGTTTATTAATGAACTGAGAACCAAAGCTGTCCAAAAATATAAAAAGTCACGTTTTAAATATTTCTCCTAATAGTGGACTGATACACACCGAGTCGGGGTAGGATTAACTACTATAAAATATATATCATTTTAGAGAGTTGGGATAAAATTGTCTGTTTTTCAACTCTTATTTGTTTATAACTATTTCCACAACTTTATGAGATGGCGCAAATGGATATATTTATTATACATATTATTTACAACCTACAAAAATCGGGTGTATTCCCTGTCTTTCATGAAATTTCTGTTCTCTTATTGAAACCTTTCTGCAAATCAGAGTAGTATATCTTCACCTCATTGGTATTCATGTAACTATATGGTTATTTATTTATCAGTGTACTAAAGTGCCAAATTTGAAAAAATATCTTAAGGCATTCCCAACAAATGCAGGAAATATTTCGAGAAGTGAATTCACTAAAATGTTACCGAACTTCTTACGATTATGTAAAATTTCATAAATAGATTTAAAAAATAAAAATATTTCACATTATTTCATGAACTACTTTAACATATTAGTGTTTCTGAAAACATTTTAGAAATATTTGAAACACTTGAAATAAGTCATGATAAATTACAGAATTAATTCCTGTCATAATAGGGACAAACGTTATAAAATATTTCAAATCACTTTTTTTCGAGAATATACGAATATTTAAGGAAAATTTGCATGTTTGCTTGGTTATTATTTCAAGTTTCAAGTTAATGCTCTTTATAAGTACATATTAGATGAACGAGGATTTAAGAATACTAACAGTAGCCCAGTGGTTGAAATTCGACCAGAATTCATTAAAATGTTATGTTTGAACTTTGAGGATTATTGAGATTTTTTTGTCAAAAGGTATATATCTATAAGAAATAAACTCGAAGCACAATTAGAAACGTAGGAGAGACCTTTGCTATCCTCATTACTTCATTTGGATTAAATTTACATAAATAATTGACGCAAATATTTTTAATCTATGTTTATTATTTTAGGCTTATTTTTATATAAATATGTCCTATACATTACCAAAAGTCTATGAAACATGCTCGATATAATTATCGCCGAATTTTTCTTCGTAACCTAAAAAAACAAATCAAACGATTTCTTAAATAGATATGACAAACAACGCAATGAAAACTCTAGTCTTTAAGATCTTTTCTATTGTCTTCTCATTGATGATTTATTACAAAACACCTTCGGAATTTTGTGAAAATAATATTATGTTAACGACATTATTATAATCCCAACAAAAATTTACAAAAACTAATTTATACGAAAATTAGTGTGTAGTTTTCTGAAAAATCCTGTTCCACAACACTGACTATTTTTCTATTGAACTATAGGCAACTTCAGACACTGGACCAGAAAAAGATGGTCATCACCTGATGATCTGATAGAGCGTTCCCAGTCACTGCCATGTGTAGTCATTTGAGAACTAATCTAACATAAATGTTTACTCATTTTTGTAGGATACCAACGCCAGCTTTGTTATTTAAAAAAATTAACTATAAGTTGACCAAATTGTTAGAAAACAGTAACTGGTAGATCATGTACCCAAAAATGAATAATGTAAAAGAGCGAACCTACCCAAAACTAACTTGTAACGAAAAACGTATTAAATATATTTACACTTAAAATTTTTCAGTATGTTTTCAATAACAAATTCATTTTAAAATGCTAACATTATATTAAATAAAATTTTTGATTTGAAAATAAAAATTACAGTAGGTAGTCTTAAAGTGTATTTAAGTGAGTATAATAGAAATGAGAATCTTTATTCAGAGATTTTACAGCTACGATTTCAACTCGTAAGAAGAAAATGAAAGAAACTAATTCAAAAGTTAGCATGAACGTGGAGTACTATTACTTTATAAATAATTACAATACATAAGTAGATATTGATAAACCTTAAACTACAATATATCTTACGATTCAGTATATTTTCATTAATGTAAGTTAAACACCCATACCTAGTAGTAATTATCAAATTATATGAAACTTACCCGCCAAAAATAGCAAGATAAAATTAACTTTTTATAACCCCCCAACACCTCTAAAACGTAAAAAACATTCATATTCTGGACTTGTTACGTTTGGATTTCATACTTAAGACAACTACACACAGAAAATCTGTCCAGCTGTTTGGATGTTCAAAAAGTATATATTCCTAGAATCTGATCTTAGTGCCATCTACCTGATCTAATTGTGAATCTAAACAACTCTAATACATAAAAAAATTCCATTAATAAATAATACAGAAATCGGTACAGAAATTTAGGAGTTCAAGAAACCGATTGCTGCGCCACCTACCTGGTCCAATTGTGAATATAAGCTATCCAGGGACCCCCACAAACACTCACAAAGTATTTCATCAAAAGCCGTCCAGTCGTTTAGGAACAGTTAAACACAGACCATTTTGTCAAGTCGGAAATGAGCTGATGAGCTTCACAGTTTCGAACAAATCTTAGTAAATTTTAGCTAAGAACCATCTCGATCACGTTTGCTTTCATCTCCAAACACCCCATCAAAATCGGTCCATTCATTTAGGAGCTACGGTGCCACATACAGATACACAGAGACACACCTTCATACTTACAACAACTTATTGCGTCGGGGGTTAAAAAGAATGTAAAAAAAGTAAAAGTTAATAAAATATTATAAGACAAATTTTTCAAGTTAAACATAATTCTGATTTTAGTTGATTAAACATATTTACAATGCACTGAAAGTTGCAAACATGCGAGAGCCCAGTAAATCGGGATAATTATACAATATAATTTTTCGAGGGTTCTATTTCAATAGCATGACTATGTAGAAAAAATTTAGGGAATGGTCAAAATTTGTTAGTTTTACGTTTAATTTAGTTTGTCTTAACATTTGAGACATATGGTCTCAAATACCTTTACAATTTTCTGATCAAGCAATCTGGCGGCACTGTTACAATTATTTGGTTGGCACTGATAGTATGAACGTAAATAATATTTTTTTTATTCTACTTGATTTTATTTAATGAATGAACCAATATTAAAAATAAATTTTAGCACTGAAGGTCGTCGGTAACTACTAAACAAAACAAAAATAAAGAAAATCAGTTGAGGTTCAGAGGTGAAAATGGTACCCAACCGTTTTGTCTTTGCCTATTTATATATAGATATTGTAAACTGTAATTTCTGCAAAAGTCTTGGATCAAGTTGGTGTCGCCCATTCTATATTATATTCAGTTTTGTGAACGTATCGAAATCTTCTAATAAACTAGTAATGTTAGTACCATATCTTGTAATACGGACTCCTCGTATATTTATTTTGTTGTGTCACCAAATAAGTTGATTTATTCAATGTATATGAAATTATTCAACTCTACGTGAAATTTAACTTTAATTCCTTTGCGGAGTTTTTATAAGCAGATAAATCATTAACTATTCTAATTCCAAATGGTTCGGCTAAAGTATGAATTTAGATAGTTTATTTGGAGTCGTTATTTCTCTCAGTGTAGACAGCTAAAAGATTCTTCGTATTTTATATCCGAGATGTTAACAGCTTCAAATCACAGAAGATTCTTGGAGTGCTACAAACAATTCAAGAAGGACTGTTGGACCCATTATGGAAAAGTAATCGTGAAAATTAATAACCGTAAATTAACTGTAACTAATGATGAACAAATGCGACAGTTATTAAAATCTAAATAACTCTTGTAAATAAAATATGAGTTATTGCCATTTACTACGAAATATTGATATTTTACTTTTTTTAAGATAGATACTGATCACATCTTTAGTATACATCATGTTACTATTATTTCTTTTATATTTTAATACAATTTTATATTATTAGATTATTATTAATATTAGGTTCCTTATATAATTATTATTTTAGATAATGAAAATAGGTCATATTAACATAAGATCATTGTTTACAAAGTTGCAAGATTTAAAAGATTTAGTTCTATCCCAGAATTTCGACTTGGTGGTTGTGACGGAGACATGGTTAAGCGAAAATATTACAAATGACATGGTTAACGTAGCAGGATTTAGTTTTTTAAGAAAAGATCGCCCAACTCGTGGTGGTGGAGTAGGTATTTTTTACAAAAGTAATCTTAACGTTAGTTTAATAGAAACAAATGAACATATTGAACAAATTTGGGTTAAATTACAAATAAATGGTAAAACATTCAGTATCGGTAGTGTGTACAGACCTCCATCGCTTCCATATAAGGAGTTTCTTGATGCTTTTGAAATATCTCTTTGTAATTTACTTCCAGTCTGTGATGAAATTATATGCATGGGAGATTTTAATATTGATTTATTGAAACCTGAACGAACTGTGACACAAGATTTCACTAATTTTTTTCAGTCGGCTGGGTTACATAAAATTATTGATCAACCAACAAGAATCACTATTAATACTACTTCATTGCTGGATTTAATTTTAATTTCTAACCAGGAACACATAACTGAATCGGGAGTACTACCCGCTCATTCTCTTTCTGACCATGATATGATTTATTGTTTGATTGAAAATTATAAATGTAAGAATATTTACAGTAAAAAGATGTTTAGAGACTACACAAAGATAGATATGAATAAACTCAATGGTGAACTTGGGTCCATTCCTTGAAATGTAATATATGATATGAACACAGTGGACGAAAAGGTAAATTTTGTAAACAATGCCTTATTACTACTTCAAAATAGACATATACCAGTTGTTGTTAAAACTTTTAAAAAATCTTGTAAGCCGTGGATCACTGAAAATGTAAAAAAGTTGCAAAAATTGAGGGTACGTTATAAAAAAACCAAACGCGTAAAGGACTATGATTATTATAAACAGCTGCGAAATCATACTAACTTGATTATAAAATTAGAACAAAAATCATATTTTTCTGAAAAAACTAAATGTAATTCCTCATTTTGGAAGAATATTAAAAAATTCAATTTTTGTGGTAGAAATCATACTGATATACCAACTAATTTAAACAATGTAAATGCTATAAATGAATTCTTCATTAATTCAGTTCCACTACAAGACTTTAATAATGCCGATATAATATCAAATTATAAAACAAATTGTATATCCTCTAGAAAGTTTGTGTTTTCAGAAACTAACGAGATTCAAGTCTTACAACATTTGATGAGCATTAAATCAAATGCTTGTGGAGCTGATGGTGTACAACTGCAGTTTATACTTTTATGTTGTCCATTCCTTTTGCGTTACTTAACACATATTGTAAATGCTTGCTTATCAAATAACGAATTTCCATTAGCTTGGAAAAATGCTCTTATTATTCCACTGCCTAAATCCACAAACATTAATGATTACAAAGACCTTCGCCCAATCAGCATTTTACCATGTCTTTCTAAAGTTCTAGAAAGGGAAGTTAATTTTCAACTAAGAAGTTTCTTGGACTCTGAGAAATTAATTCCACGTACACAAGCAGGTTTCCGGAAAGGTTATAGTTGTTCTACTGCACTTGCAAATGTTACGGATGACATAATAAGAGCTAAGGATGAGGGAAATGTAACAATTCTTGTTCTACTTGACTACTCTAAGGCATTCGATACTATAAGCCATGAGTTACTCTTATGCATACTAAAACATTTAGGTATATCTGAAGAGACGATTAAATTCTTTAAATTATTTGAGCCACAGGACTCAGAAAGTGATATTAGGAGACATAGTATCGAATGCTCTAGAAATATCAAGAGGTGTACCCCAAGGATCCATATTGGGACCTCTACTGTATAATATATACACCTCCCAGTTAGCTAAGTGTATACAACATTGCGAACATCAGTGTTATGCAGATGACACCCAGTTATACCTTTCTTTCCCAAAATCAAATCTTGTTGAGTCCATCTTGTGTATTAATAAAGATTTAAGTTCACTGTACGAATATTTTCTTAAACATTCATTACATCTCAATCCTTCTAAATCCTGCTATATTGTCTTTGGTCCAAACAATTGTATAAATGAATTAGTGGGCATTATTGATATTCGAATTAATGATATCCCCTTAGAAAGAAAAGATAGTGTGAGAAATCTTGGCCTCGTTATAGATGTCTGAGGTTTAGGACACATATAACCAACTGTTTAAGAACTGCTTATTTAAAACTCAAAGATTTGTATAGATATAAACATATTCTTGATCGGAAACAAAAAATTTTACTTTGTGATTTATTGGTTTTATCCCATTTTAATTACTGTGATACTATTTACGGACCTTGCATTGACTTTCAAAACAAAAATAGGATACAAAAAGTACAAAATGCTTGTCTACGCTTTATATTTGGTCTGAGGAAGCAAGAACATATCTCACATAAACTTGTAGAAGCAAAGTGGCTGAATATGAATGCTAGACGTGAATTTCATTCGGTTTGTTTCTTTCTACAAATTTTAAAAACCCATTCTCCTGAAATTTTATACAAAAAAATCTCCTACAGATCAGAATTACATGATGTCAATGTTAGAACTAAAAATAATTTGTCTCTTCCTAAACATCATAGTGAATTTTTTAAAAGAGCTTTTAGCTACAATATTGCTAAATTAATAAATAGTCTACCATCACACTTACATAAGGCACCAAAATATTCAATTATGAAATATTACAAGCATTTGAATAACATTTTTTTGAAGTCCCATGTCCTCTGCCAGCATGACCTTTAACATACATTAATAAGAGTAAGAATCTTGCAACTTCTGCCATCTTAGATATGACTGCTTTATGTAGTAATATTTATATCTTAGCATTAGCATACGGTTAAGTGGAAGAACAGGGTGTGTTATTGGTCTACAATAATACACATCTGAACTTCGCCGATTCAACTGTTGGCTTTAAATGAATAAAGTTCATATTATTATAACCCCGACTTGACCATACAATGTATGGCATCACACTCCCTCTAAGGCACACAATGAGTGCCTTTAGGGGAAAATTCACTAAACCCCAGATATCCTAGATATCAAAAGGGTTTAGCTCTGTGGGAGCCCTTGCCAGGTTTTCAGGCCCGTGGTTGGAGACGTGGCGGCAGTTTCCCATGAATTTCCTGACCGTCCGGGCTGTCCCTAACAAGACGGCTTTTTGCATTTGTTTGTAAAGATGTTCGTCCAGACCGAGGTATTTTAAGTTGTTTAATAGTTGTTTTGGGACTAGTCCTGTTGTTGACATTACAATTGGTACAGTTCGTGTGTTGTTCATGTTCCACTGAGTCTTTATTTGAAATTCCAAATCTCTATATTTGGTTATTTTCTCAGCCTGCTTGATATTCATATTATTGTTGTTGGGAATTGCTATGTCAATTAAAGTTGTTTTTCGAGAGACTTTATCTACCAAAACTATATCTGGTCTATTGTGAGCAACAGACCGATCGGTCAGTATCGTGCGGTCCCAGTACAGCTTGTAGTTGTTATTTTCTAAAACAGATTCTAGATTATATTTATAGTATGGTAATCTTACCGACTGTGATAATTCATGTTTCAGTGCTAGTTCCTGGTGAAGTATTTTTGCCACAGCATCGTGTCGTTCTTTGTATTCAGTTGCAGCAAACGCTTGACAACCTCCTGTGACATGCTGGATAGATTCAGATGTTTGGCAACCGTACCTGCATCTATCGTTGTTAATGGAAGGGTCTTTAACGATGTACTTTAGGTAGTTCTTACTTGGAATTACTTGATCTTGGATTGCCAATATAAAGCCTTCCGTTTCAGGGAACATATGACCAGAGATCAACCAGTAGTTCGACGCTGCACTGTCGACATAATCTTGGTTGACGTCATTTATATGTCTTCCATGAAGGGGCTTCTCTTTCCATTTCAGCAGTTTCTGATCTGTGGTCTGGTGGTGTAATTGAACATGTTGTTGTGTCAGTCGCAGTGGTGTTGAGTCATCAACCTGGCACATGACTCTATGTAGATCAGAAAATTCTGCGAGTTTCTGGAAATGCCTACGCAAAATAGAAATTTGTTGATCTAATAGTTTACTTAGATCTGTCAATCCTCTTCCTCCTTCATACCGTGGCAAAGTATTATTATTATTATTATTATTATTATTATTATTTTGTTTAAATGACAGTTCTCCATTATGTATTGCATTAAAAGAACATATTTATTATTATAAAAACATTATTTTGTGAGATATTAACATTAAGAAGATGCAATAGAATCCGATGGTACCTTAAATGATGCTGTTCCATGTCCATTTTGTGATACACGAGATTTCAACTGGAAGGTGGATGATGACCCTTTTGCCGATCATCTAGACTGGAATCCATATTGTCGCTTTTTTTATTTTGATGACACTTACCACATCACCAGACCTATCAGACATAAAAGCAAAGTGTCGTTTGAGAGCAGACTTGAGACGTTCAAAGACTGGCCTATTGCCTTGAAGCAGACACTCACCGAGCTTGCCAACGCCGGCTTCTTTTACACGGGATATGGTGACAGGATCATCTGTCATTGCTGTGGCTTAGAGCTCAAGAATGTTTTACCTTATGATTATATTACAGAGCTTCACAAAAAGGCATCTGCTAAATGTTTATTGCTTAGAGACTAGCCTCCAAATCCCCACACTGACTAATAATAATAATTGTAAAATTTGCTTAATTAATGAAATGACGATTGTTTTTATGCCATGTAGACACTTTTGCTAGTTGCTTTGATTGCATTTTAAAAATAGATCATTGTTGTGTATATACACGGAAAATTGCAGGACATTTAAAAATATATGTATGCTAAAAATAAAAAGCAAAATTACCAATATGTTGTTTTATTTAAAATAAATGAACATGACTAATGTCATATAAATTCGTAAACAAATAACATATATACTAATCTGAGTATTATACAAATACTTTATTATGGGTTGGTAATTTGTTGGGCATCGTTGGAAATCTCCATGGCAACGTTTTCATTCAAGATGGATTCTATATTTTTAGCCAGGTCAGAATCATACAATGGCTCAAGAGAATGATGCTGATTTCGCAGTGTGTTGCCTCTAGCGAACGATTTGAAGTTCCCAAGTCGGAACTTGAGGGCGTTTCCTACATCTACAGGGTGTGAGACATTGTACCACTCTTTAACTAGTTGAGCCTTAGTATTTTTCTTTAGCACTGCCTTTATATCTGCATGGAAAGACTCTTGCTGCCTGCGTATGAGGTACCATTCGCCCTTACTACTTCGTTCTTCAAACGTTTCACTACCTGAGACTGTATTTTGTTAGAAACCACGTTCAGAACCTCACAATGACGTTCTGATGCCTTGACAGATTCTCCTTCTTGTCTAACTCGATGCAGTTTGGCTTTGGCTCTAGCTTCCTCAGCTTGAATACGTTCTTTTTCAGCCTTAACTCGTTCCTCTTTAGCTCGCATACGATCTCGATCTACTTTGTTTCTCTCTTATTCGGCTTTTAATCGTTTTTTTTGCATTTGAACCATCTCAGCCTCAGCGGTATTCTTTACTTGTATCATAATCTGCTTAAGTTCATCCAACTCAGTCATCAAATGGCCGTATTGGGCACAAATTAGGTAGTTGTGTGCAGAAAGTTGCTTGAGACGCATTTCCTCGTGATACTTCTCGTACTTGATATATTTCATAGAGATGCGATTAATTAATGTGTAGAGGATGCCAATATCTGTAGCCTTTTTCCTCCGCATCTGCATAAGCAGCATTTCAAAGCCGATAGAGCTCATGCAAATGTATTTCTTTTGAGTTATGTATGCATCTTGAATTTCTTCGTATTCCATAGTTGGTTGCTGCGTCTTGAGTAAATCCATAAAATGATATTTTTTATGTCTGTACTCACCAGCAAAACCACATCACTCCAGGACATTATCATCGATGAACACTTTGTCTGTCCACGTCAGCTTCCAGAAGAAGGCGTTGCATCTGTCATTTTCAATGTCGAAATCAAATTTGAGACATACTTCCATATAGGTTAATTTACCCATCGGTGTAACCCAGTCTAACGTCTTGATCACTTTCAACTTTATCTTGTTTAGATAGAATAGATACCATCTTGGAATTGTACTGACTACGTTAATCAATTGTTGCAAACGAACTGAAATTTTTTGTGGTCGTTAACGTGACTAAAGGATGTATCTTGTGACGTCACAGAAAAAGGGGGGGGGGTTAGAGGGACCAGCGGTGCCAGATTGCCATATTTCCATAGATCTCAGAAAATGTGTCATTTAAAGTCATTGTTAAAGTGATATATGCAACATTGCCATATTTCTCTAAATCTCTGAAAACGTTCCTTTTATCTGCTTTCGTTTGTTATGATAGCTATTATAAAGGCACTTGCAATGTATGAAACATAATCCTGCTTAGAAACCTTAAATTTTTACTCAGGACATATGTATTCTTTATAAACAGATAAGTTAAACATACCGATGGTTGGCAGGTGATCTGCTGATACACCAACCAAAGAGAGTGCAGCTTATGACGTCATGGTAAAGTATTGGAGGCACTCCGTAGCGTGCGTTAAACCGGAAGATGGAGAGATAACAAAGTTCGCTATAGCCATTCATTCTAATCGGAAGTAAGTTTCGGGTACTTATCTATTGTCTGTTATGGCAGTAAAACAATGTCTTGTATTTAAAATTTTATTTCAAACAAGCAACGTATAATATATTATGATATACCAGCTCCCATTTCAAAGGCATTTATGTTTATTTCCAAAGAAATAATGCGTTTAAAGCGCCATCCGCTACCTTTTGTTGAAAATTCTTCAAGGGATTTCATAATTGGATCCTTTACGTGATTATCAAATCATTCTTACAAGTCTGTTCCCCGATCAATAATTTCGTTTTTAGTATTGAAATATTTGTGATTCATAATTTCATCCATGTCCGACTTCTATATAAATTCTCCACAAAAACAAGTATTCACTTTAAGTATAGGTAGTTTCTTCAAAATGTTACTAATTCTGGACCTGAACATAATTGAAGCGTCATCCAAAAACATCAAGGTATCTTTATATGATTTGTTAATTATTACCCCAGTTCTAACACGGTTTTAAAAACATGAAGCAATGTCATCCCATTGAACTCTACTTTAACGTTTATGGTTTAAACCCATTCCAATATTTGACTGCTTCAGCAAAGTCGGAAAACGTTTTAAATAACCAACATTGTTTTGTAATTTTTTCAAAGTTCCAACACATAAATTTTCAAGGCAAATAGCACAATTAAAAAGTCTTACATGTTTTCTAATGTCACTAAGACACGCTCGTATTTCAGCACAGGAAATAGAGTTATCCAGCTTCAACTCGGCTTGTTCACATTTTTTGACATAGTGTGGCAATCCAAGATCAAGTAATTCCAACTAAGAACTATCTAAAGTACATCGTCAAAGACCCTTTTATCAACAACGACAGATGCAGATATAGTTGCCAAACATCTGAATCTATCCAGCATATCACAGGAGATTGCCAAGCGTTCGCTGCAACTGAATACAAAGAACGACACGATGCTGTGGCAAAAATACTGCACCAGGAACTAGCGCTGAAACTCGAGCTATCACAGTCGGTAAGAACACCCTACTATATATACAAACCAGAATCTATTTTAGAAAATAACAACTACAAACTGTACTGGGACCGGACGATATTGACCGATCGGACTGTTGCTCACAATAGACCAGATATAGTTTTGGTAGATAAAGTCTCTAGAAAAACAATCTTAATTGACATAGCAATCCCTAACAACAACAATATAAATATTAAGCAGGCTGAAAAAATAGCCAAATACAGGGATTTAGAATTTCAAATACAGAGACAATGGTACATGAACAACACTCGAACAGTACCAATTGTTATGTCAACAACAGGAGTAGTCCCAAAACATCTATTAAACAATTTGAAATACCTCGGTCTGGACGAACATCTTTACCAACTGATGCAAAAAGCCGTCCTATTAGGAACAGCCCGGACGGTTAGAAAATTCATGGGGAACTGCGGCCACGACGCCAACCACGGGCCTGATAACCTGGCAAGGGCTCCCACAGAGCTAAACCCTTTTGATATGTAGTATATCTGGGGTTTAGTGAATTTTCCCCCAAGGGCACACTATGTGTGCCTTAGAGGGAGTGTGATGCCATACATTGTATGGTCAAGTCGATAATAATAATAATTGCTTTATTGTCCAACAGTCTCCCATTTACAGGACAATTTAAAGATACAACATTGAGGTACTAACTAGATGATTTATACTACATGTAAAAATATCACAAAATTTGCATATACGATTAAAATTATTGCACATAACATATATTGGTGATTTCAACAAAATGTTTGTTCTGGCTATTGGTGGCCTTAGCGCTAAGTGTTTCCTTGAGTGAAACGTAGGTACATTAAAATTAATTTGATTTAACAATTCCGAACAGTCTACCATATTATTTACTAATTTAAACAAGAATACAACAGATGCACAAGTTCTCCTTAATTGCAAAGAAGGCAGCTGAAAACGTTCACATAACTCATCATTAGGTATATTCCTTTCTGGATATAATCCATCACTTTTAAGAACCAAATATTTCAGGAATTTTCTTTAAACCTTTTCCACACGTTTGCTGTGAATAGCGCTGGCTGTTGATCCTGCGCAACACTTTCTGCGGGGGGTGGAGTTCTCGTTCTCGTTTGACTCCGTTGGTGATGGTCACGTTGTTGCTGTGACTGTATTGGTGAATGTTGTTGTGGTTCTTGGGCTGTAGCTCTTTGGACGAGAGGGGTCCGCCTCAGGCTCATACAATGATTGATTGTATGATTAAGCTCCATCGGACGCGAAACAATTGTCCCATTTTTTTAAATAAAGTGTAAGTTTGTAATAAGTGTATTACTCAAATCATCAAGAAACAATGGTTACAATTTGGCAATACCCCAAAATTGTTAATTAACTCATTCAAACATATTCCACACCTTTCATCCATAGCAAATTGAATAGGACTATACCTATATCAACAAAAATGTATTATTTGTAGTGTTTGTTGGCGTCACACACTCAAGACAATAAGTTAAAAGAATTTGTTTATTTTATTCAGTCTTGAGTTGAAGCAGTAATAGACAGACATGAATTTGCAAAGCTTACTCGATAACCAGCAAAGATTTAATATTAGTGCAGTGCCAACGAGGACTATACAGCCAAAAGATTTAACTGGAAAGCTAAATCCCAAAAATGGATGTTACATGATACCAGACATTTTAACTGTAATTACCTACAACGGGCGCACTTCCAAATTTGTGGCAGTACCAGAAAAATTAAGTATAACTATTACCGACACCCAGATCATTCTCAAAATTGCTGAAACAATTCTACATTTAACGGTGGAGAGTTACACGGTGTTTAAAAAATACTTGGAATATGCATATGGTTTCCATAACGACCCTTCACATGGAAAGGGTGAACCTGACACTGTTACCAGCTTTGTTCTGATGGTATTTCTTTGGATCTGAGTATGTGGTTGGATGATGGCGGCCTTACTATAACGTGTACAAAGACAAGATCACAAATAGTTTCAGGTATTAAGGATGTTCTGAAAATTCATAATATACTGTATGCTAATAAACTTATTTAAACAATTGCCTAGTTTTAATATATCCAAACTCATTATTAATTGTCACATTCAGCAGGTTGAAACATTAAAAATTGGATAATTATACCATAATATCAAATTCTTGATTTAAATTCATAATTAATTTTTGTTCCAAGTCTCAAAATTATTACGCTTGGCCTTGAATCATCCGACAAAAGCAGGCGCTCGCTTCAAACCGACGAAAACTATAGACTGGAAGGAGTGGACGTTCTCGCGCATGCAGGCGTTCAATAATTAGCAAAAGATTTTAAATTTTTTTAGTCAACAAAATACCACATCCCCCTATCCAAATTTTAGCACCCAAATATCCAAATTCCCCGCCAAAATAACCGAACAACGCTCAAAAACACGCGCCCGCGCAACGGGCATATATAGTATACCTTCTCAAATAAATATTTCTCGATGAATAGCATTAGCGCAACTCGCTGGACACCTGACTTTGTAATCAGGCAATCCGCGTTCGATACCCGGCCAAGTATCCTGCCGTCGTCCGAACGGTTAGGATTAAAATGGAGAGCGCGCCCGTGTGTGCGAGCTGTGGTGATGATGAACTTTATCGTTAATGTAAAGTTAATTTCGTGTAAAATTTGTGTGCGGATAAATTCCACCCGCAATGCATTAAAGTAAAAGATGCTGTTGTAAAGTTAATAGCAGAAAATCAAAATCTATTATGGGTTTGTAACGAGTGCATCATCAGATTTGGAAGAAAAAGTTGATGTGATAAAACAAATTAAACTATTGGAAGAAAAAATATCAAAAACATTTGAACAAAACTCTAAGCAGATAATTGAAACTGTTCAAGTTAAAAGTTCTTATGCTGATACTGTCAGAAGTAAAGAGCCGCCAATTATTATTAGACCGAAAAATCAACAAAACAGTGAGACAACAAAACAACATATAGAACAAAAAATTAAACCTTCCGAAATTGCTGTGTCTATAACGAAAATTGAACCAGCTGGCCAAGGTAAAGTTTTGATACATTGTGGTGATAAGGAATCCCGTAAAAAAGTGCAAAACATTGCGGTCAGTGAACTAGCAGCGAATTACCGAGTGGGGTCACCTAAAGAAAAATTTTAATAACTAATATTAAAAAGGAAGACATCGAAAATGAGGAATATTTTATAAATAATATTAGAAAACAAAATTTTCCGGATTAAGTCACACATTGAGCAAGATGAAATAAAATTTGTTAAAAAATATATTCCCAGAAATAAAACAAGATATAATTTAATTGTTGAAGTTTCGGTGAATGTTTTTAATCACTTGACTAACAAAGGTCGGTTATTTGCTGGATGGGAAAGCTACAAAATTTTTGAATATGTGTGTTTTTGCGATGTTTTAAATGCTATAAGTACAATCACATAGCGGCTAATTGTCATTCAAATGCAGTTGTTTGTTCTGAATGTGGGGGTGACCATAGGCATACTGAATGTCACTCTAATACAAAGATGTGTGTGAACTGTAAATATGCTCGTGATGTAATAAAGATTCCAGGAATAGACATCAATCATTCAGTGTTTAATAAAGACTGTCCATCTTACAAAAGAGCTCTGGAACAAAGTAAGTCGAAAATTAAGTACATATAGCAACTACAAGAAAATAAAATTAAAAATGTCAATTTTGAAACAAGTACCAACATTTGCGGTTTAACTTCTCATAAGACTGAACTCAGGACTTTTGTTTTTGAAGAGCAAAATAAAAAACGAACAAGTAATACCGCACCCCTTTTAGAAGTTATATGCTTGTACACAAATATCGCTTCTCTTAACTCTAAATTTCAAGAACTTCTGCTATCAGTGAATTTTCATAAACCTGATATAATTCTTTTAAGTGAAACGTGGTTAAAGGTTGAAATAAGTGATAATGTAATTAATATTCCTCAATACGCAGTTTTTAGAAAAGATAGAGATCATTCGCGAGGTGGTGGTGTTTGCATATATGTTTCGGACTACATAGGCGGTTTGAAATCAACTTCCATTATGTTGGACAAAATTGATATTCCTTCTCTTGAAGCGATTTGGGTCGCTGTTAAAATTGCTGACGTTACACTGAACTCTGCATGCATTTATAGACCTCCCAGCTCCAGTCGTGAACAAGATATCCACCTTTGTAACACTCTCTCTGTAGCCAGTACTACACTGAATAATCTCTCAGTATTTGGTGATTTTAATTTCCCTGAACTTAGGTGGGCAACTCCTACTCCGCTAGACAACAACTCTCCAGCAGCATTATTTATGAATATGTATTTGAACTCCAACTTAAAGCAATTTGTTACCGAGCCGACTCGCTTTAGAACCAACAATACTCCCTCGCTACTAGATCTAATTTTCTCCACAGATCATAATCTCATATTTCCAGTCGGTTACTATCCACCTATAGGAGCCAGTGACCACATTGCCATCATAACCAGTTCTCAGTTGAATCTTAGAACACAGCTTAGTAGGAAACCATTTACAACTTATAAATTTTATTCTGCCAATTACACATCAATTAATGAACATTTAAAAAGTTTACATTGGGGTACTTCCGACACCAACGAAATTTGGACTAAGTTTGTATCTAACATAATTGCAACGTCAGAGTTGTTCGTACCTAAAGTATCGTCTAAACTGTTTGATAAACCGTGGATGAACAACAACATTCGTCATGAGGTCAATGTGAAAAGGAAGGCATGGCATAAATATCGAATTAGTGGATCAGAAATCTGTATAATTTGTACAAGTCCTGCTCAAACACTGTAGCGGCTCTGATCAGAAATAGTAAATCTACTTTTGAAAACAAATTAGTTGACAGTAAAAGTAATAAAAATTTCTTTAAATATGTGAAACGTAACCTAACTAGCAGAATTTATACTATGACACTCAAAAATTCAGCAAGTGAACTGATCAGCGATCCCAAGAAAGTGGCAGATTTATTTGCGGCAGAATTTTCTAATTCTTTTTCTCATGAACGTCAAATCAACCTAGCCAACAGCTCTGATCTTCCTGTGATCGGGTCAACAATTGACACCATCGAAATTACCGAAGAAAAAGTTCTTGCTGTTATTAGAGAAATTCGTTTGGTTTGTAGCACAGGACCAGATAATATTAACCCTGTGTTTTTTTCGAAGATGTGAAGACTGACCCCTTTAACTAATTTGTTGAAGCATTCTTTCGAAGAGTCTTGTGTTCCGGCTGATTGGAAAAACTCAATAGTTGTCCCAGTCTTTAAAAAGGGTGACAAGTTAGTCACCAGTAACTATCGTCAAGTTAGTTTAACTTGCCTGCCATGTAAATGTTTGGAGAAACTAATTGTTCGGGATTTAACTGATTACTTCGTTACTAATGGGATTTTAAGTGAGAGACAACACGGTTTTTTACCTAAATGTTCAATAATAACTAACATGCTATACTGTGTTAATGCGTGGACCAAAGCTGTTGACAATTCTGAGGCAGTTGATGTGATTTATCTAGACTTTAGAAGAGCTTTTGATCAAGTCCCGCATAGCCGGTTATTGTATAAACTTGAACAATATGGTGTTCGGGGAAAATTGTTAGACTGGATTAAAGACTTTTTAACGTGTCGATCGGCTCGCGTTCGGGTGCACGGTGAACTATCCGAATCATACGAAGTTATAAGTGGTGTTCCTCAAGGTTCAGTTCTCGGGCCTCTGCTGTTTAATGTGTTTGTCGCTGACCTGGCTTTGCTGTTTGGTTCAGATGTAGTGCTGTATGCGGACGACACCAAATTTTTCGGGAATCCATTAGCCACTGATAACCAGCTAAGTAGTGATATTGCTAAGTTAGCACAGTGGTGCAGTGATTGGTGTCTTCACTTGAACTCCGACAAGTGTTCGGTATTGCACATTGGTTACCATCAAATACATAACATAATTTCTTTGGTTTTTAAAAATATGTCTCCTACTTTGCTAAGTAAACTATACAAAACCTATATACGTCCATCACTTGAATTTGCAGTTACCGTATGGAATCCATATTTTGCTAAAGATATTTATCTACTTCAACAGACTCAACGTAGAATCACAAAACTGTGCCCTGCCCTTCGTAATTGTCCATACGGGGAACGCCTAGAGAAGTTGGGCATCAATTCACTTACAAACAGGCGATTACGTGGTGATCTTATTGAAACTTATAAGATTCTTCATGGTTTTTATTCGGTGAACTTAAGTGTATTCACAATTAATCCGAACAGCCGTCTTAGAGGTCATAATTTAAAATTGTGCCCGGAAAGATTTTATAAGTTGTGTCGACAATTCTTCATATCCAACCGAATCGTACGTTCATGGAATTCGCTTCCCCCCGAAATAGTGAATGCTACATCCATAAATTCTTTTAAGAATTTATATGAGCGATATGTCACTACTATGCGACACACCCCAATGCCTTTCGCTTACGCCTACGACCACCCCCAATGTCTTCTTCTTATCCAAAACAACAACTACCAACAGCTCGGCAGCAACTCCCAACGAGAACTCGATGACTGGGTACCTTTATGTCCACTTCCACTCCAGAAACCGCTTTGTTTATTTACTCCTGACCATCCCTATCTTATACTCGGCACAAACCATTATCAATTCGAGAATAGAACTAAAAGAAGACATCTGCATATTACCAATGATGAGATCAGATCATCCAAACTGTCACGCAACCAGCGCCATATTGACCAAACCCATAATAGAGGAAATCAATAATAAATATATATTGGTTATCCCCGAAAAAGAAGCAATAAAGATGTCCCAATCCTGTCAAACCAAAGCCGTGGTTCTTATCAAGAAGCTAAGCCTTGTAACGATTCTCGAAAATTGCAGTACCACAATTAGTAATATAATATTTTCGAACTTTAATAAAATGTTTCACCGGGAACCACTAGTATTACTGGAAATTCAGACCCATTGATATCCAAAGATGACAATATTAAACCAATTCAGCTTCACACTATTAACTTAGAAGAAATTAAACTCTTAAAGCAGAACACAATATATGAAGAAAACCAAAATTGGGCCAAACGTCACTCTTCATTTTGGAATACAATTTGTATTTCATTTGGCCTAATTTGCTTAATTTTATCCATTTCATGGCTGGCATACTGGAGGAAAAAGCTGCGACATCCTGGAGCTAATCAAACAGGAGACCACCCCAACCAGTCCAACCCCTTATCGTTGTTGTTCGAGCCTAACAAGGGAGGAGTTATATGAATTAAATTGTTTGTTGTTTTTAATAATGTTTGTGTCACGTTGAAATAAACGCTGTAGCCTTTTGTATTCTTTATGCGAAAGATTGTAATTTAGATCATTCTAAGCTTAACCATTGTTCGATGTTTATGTAATTTTATTTGTTGTTTTTTGGAAAATAAAGTTTTTGAAATTTTTAAATAAGAAATAACTTAACTTGCGCTTCAACCACTGAGCTAGAGCTACCGGACCCCTAAATATAACTGTCAGTTCAAAAAGATTTACAGAATTCTGCGGGTTCTAATTCATAAATGAGCACACTCACTTCCAATGTCTTTATTTTCATCAAAACAGGCAAAATAATTCACTGTTTCCAAATTAATGACTAATACAACAGCTGACTACTTCTGTCTTTTCAATCACCTGAATGTAAACTCAATCAACTAACTGTCCAACTTGTACGATCGTAGTCTTTTATAATTAGTGTGGAATATATCCGAATTTCCATAGTTATTTCTTTGTTGTCAGAGCGTTTTTCAAGAATCTTCTCGAGGTCGCCTTTTTACTGAACCAATAGAAATTTCGTGATACCCATTGTTGGCTTTTTTTAATTATTTCAGTCGGATTAAGTTTACGTTGTTTTTATCGAAACGATTAATTTATTACTTACTATGTACACAAAGGTGTGGTTCTCATTTTCTTGACTCCCAACAACGCACAGACCTTCTGGAATACATTGGACTCAAAGTTACGCCCTTGATCTGAATTTAACTCCAACGAGAAATCAAACCTGCTGAATAACTGTTCTACCAGCACTGTCGCCACTGTGGTTGCCTGCTGATTGGGTATATCATATGCCTCCAGTAATCCTATTGTGGGTACCTTTTTCTTTGGGACTATCAGTTGAGACTTGGTTTCTCGGCCGTCATTGCTTTCTTTTTAACATTTCACTCTCTACTCTTGGAAAGTCCCATGGGGCCCATAACGGTTTTAGGACGCTTAAGTATCTAGCTACTTCGTCCCACCTTGGCCTGGGTGCCCCTCTCTTATTGAGTGACAGGATTGGTTCAATGCCTGGGTTAGCCATTTGGTCGTGGATGCATTGATCCGTTGTCTAGTATTCATTGGTCCATATGCGGATCTGTCGGATGGAGATACCCTCCCGCTGTTCCGTCTTCAGACAATGTCGGCCTTCTACAGGGTCTTCTTGACAAGACATCGGCATTATTATGCGAACGGCCGGCACAGTGTTCAACCTTTAAATTGTATTGCTGTAATTTCTCAATCCACCTGGCCAGTTGTCGTGCCGGTGTCTTCATGTCCAACAGCCATTGGAGGGCGGCATGATCTGTTCTGGTTAGGAAATGACGACTATAGAGTTCATTTCTTGCGACACAATAATTCATATCCGGTTTCGAGAATCCACGGCTGTAGTACTCGATCACCCGTTCTTCATTATCTTGCACCTGGGATAGGAAGATTCCCAAACCTGTGTTGCTGGCATCGGTGTCTAAGGTGAAGTTGCTGGACTGTGTAGGAAACGCTATGTTTGGACTGGAACATAGTGCTGCCTTCAGTCGTCTGAACGATCATTCACAATCCTTTTTCCAACGGAAGGTCTCTTTTCAGTGGTCAGAGACCCAAGAAGCTTCGTAATTCATACTTGTCTCTTGGACCGATCAATCATGAATGGCTGTTATCTTTTCTTCGTTTGTACGGCTTCCTGACTCGGAAACGACGCGACGTGACCCAAAAACTCTACTTCTGTTTGAAACATGGAACACTTTTTCGGGATGAGTTTCAAGTTGGCATCCTTAATTCTGGAAAATACTTCTCCCGGGTTCTTCAGATGGTCGCCGAATGTGTGACCCATGACCAGAATGTCGTCGAGGTATACTAAGCATGTTCTCTATGACAACCCGCTCATTAGCCTCTCAAATGCAGCGGGAGCATACATAACCCAAAGGGCATGACCGTGAACTGAAACCGCCTTTACTGGTGGAGAACGGTGTCTTTTCTCTGTCGTTTTTATGTAGTCCAACCTCCCAATATCCACTCTTTAGTTCTAGTGTGTAGAACCAACGGGACCCTGCTAGTATGGTCAGAGTGTCATCGATTCGGGGGGAGTGGCTAGCTGTCTTTCTTCGTAACATCGTTCAATTTTCTGTAATCTACTCAAAATCGGGTGGTTCCATCTTTTTTCTTAACTAACACAACGGGAGCAGATCATGGGCTGATGGATGGCTCAATAATTCGATTTTGTGACATGGACCCGACGTTTTCCTCGACTGCCTATTGTTGCACCAATGGAAGTCATGGAAGTCGCCTAGGTGTTATTCTAATGGGTTGAGCCTTCCCAGTATCTATTCGATGTTTGTACGACCGGTAGTACCATCTGGATAATTAAAAATTTGGCAGTGATTTGCGATAAATTGCTTGGCTTTCTGCTGTTCCTCTGATGTAAGGTGTGTCAAATGGTCAGCAAACTGGTCTAGAAACTTTACTGGGCCCTGTCTCCTTCACCGATGTCTGGTACGCTTCTTCGCAATTGATGATGGTGTCTACTGGCTCGAAATAAGCTACTTCTTGACCACTGGCAATTTGGACATTTTCAGGACTCTAATTGGTTTGTCTCGTCCGGTTTGAACTACAGCTCGTCCAACTAAGTAGTCATGAGCTGAATGTACTGGCTCCACCATTCCAATGCAATTCCCAGGATTTATTTCTAGCTGCCCATGTGTTCCGTTCGACCGGGAGTTCTGGTTAAGGATTTCGTACAATTTTTATGGTCGCTGAGCTGTTGACGGGCCGTGTTAATACAAATTCGTCATTTAGGAAATGAAGAACATCATATCTCGGGTCGAACATGAACCCATGTTGGCTAATCAGGTCTGTTTCGAATTCTTGAAAGCTCTCTCCGGATTTTTGCGTTTTTCCACTTGGTTGCATCTGGCATATTTGGCTCAAGGATTGATTGTTCCTTGTTCGTCCACTGGAATGCTTTGGAGGAGCTCTAATGCCGGACCTCTTAAAGAAATTACAAGAAAGGTAGATTTTTCTGGTAATCCCACCCATTAGCTGCAGCCACGGCTTCAAATTGCCGTTTGTATATAGGCCAAGATGAACTACCATCAAATGTGTGTGGTTTGCTAAAGGAAACATTGGTACTCACGGTGTTCTGGTATTTCTCTCTCTGCAAATATTGTTGCATTTTTTAAATTTCTGTTTCAACTTTGTTTTGAATGGCACTGATTTTATCTGGTACTTCACTTTGTACTATTGTTTTAATTAAACTGATTTCAACTTTTACCTGGCTTTGGATAGAATCCATGTCATCTACTTTGGTTTCAAGAGTATCCACGTTATTTTTTAGGATCTTAATGCCATCTTTTATGTCTTTTATGTCTGACTCCACTATTTGCATTCTCTGATTAACTGCTTCATTAGCTTGCGTTACTATTTGCATTAATTGTTCAAATTGTTGTTATCTTTTTAATTCAGTTCGTCCTTGTTTTTCTTCAAATATTTTCAATTCGTTTTGTTTCTTCAATTCAGTTTATTCTTGCTTTTCTTCAAATAATTAAATTCATTTTTCCTATTTTCTTCTAATATTTTATAATTTATATTTAAAAAAGAACCGACTTCAGGTGACTTAAAATAAAAACCGTTTAGAAACCGTGTGCAATAAATAACTATTTTCAGACATATCTTCTTTTTTATCTGATTTAAAGTACAACTCAATTGAAAATTTTAGCGTATTCTAATCTCTCTCCCTCTCTCTTTCTCCCTCTTTCTTTCTCCCTCTCTAATTTTTATTCTCTGTCTATATATTTCAAATATATTTTAACTTTTTAATTGTTTTATTATTTGGACCACTTTCTATAAATGTAATTCTAATTCACTCTATATGCTTCTGTGTATTGGTCACCCCTATATAACTTATTGGTCTATCATTGTCTGAATCACCCTGTACAACTATAATTCAACTGAAAATAATATTACAACGGTCCTGATATCTTTAAAACCACCCTGTATAAGTATAAATCCTCCCCACAGTACCAACTCTTTCTATTTTTCTATTGTTTAAATTATTCCTGTATATCAATAATTTGAATGCACCCCATATGTCTAGTATTCCATTTATGCAACTGCTCATGGTCTACCCTATATAACAAAATTCACCTTTTTGAACCACATTCTATGACTATACATTTACTGTACCATTTATTTCAACCAGCCGGTATATGCAACTGCTTCTATTTTTTTAAAACCCATGTCTATAATTATACCTCGTCCTACGTCCTATAAATAAAATATCCTGACCGCTTATGCTTATAGAACAAATTTTTGATACACCCTGAATAACAATAATTTTATCCCACCCTTACTTCAAACACCTTGTATAAGCAACTACTTATGTTCCAAACTATATAACTCTTTTAAACCGTCCTGTATAACTTTAATTCGACTCCACCTTATATTTCAACCATCCTGTATATCCCTATAACGCAAATATCCGCTCTGTATTTTGCTCCAATCTTATTTCAACCTTGTATACGCAACTATTTATGTGCCACCCAATACCATATTTTTAGAACCACCCTGTAGGTATAACTAATTCAATTCCAACTTAAGTTTCAGCCATCCTACGTATACAACTGCTTATGTACCACCTAATATCAGGTGCACGCATTCACACACCTACAACCGTAGACCATGTATAACAAATTTTCGTTTTCGATAACCTGCCATTTCACGCGACTATAAGCCCCCTAACTTAACTTCGTCTCTAAAATAAACTTCAAACGAATCAAAATGAAAACCATTTCAAACACCCTGTACGACATACTTTCATGGCATATCTTAACATTTAAACTAGATATTTGTGATGACAATTTGAGATTTACCATAATGTTACAGCTTTTTTTCATATATTTTTCGTATTTTCAGAAAAATGGTAAGTTTTACGTTATAGAAAAATATACAGAATCAAGCTGGAACACATCTTTGTAGAATACAATTTATAATATTCACTGAAATCTAGTCGCTTATTTACTTTTTTTTTTGATTTTCTGGAAAACGGTAAATCTCATGTTATAGACAATTATATGGGACCTTTCTGTACTGTTCCAGTTTAAATCATCAAAATTGCCCAAACTGTTTTTGAGTAATCGCGCGTCATACATAAAAAAAGTTGCAGACGAATTGATAACCTCCTCCTTTTTGGAAGTTGGTTTAAAATCATGTTGTCTTGTTAATTCAAATTTCGAAAATAATCCCTCAATTAAACAGTCCATGGCAGTGACAAGATTTTATTGTTCACCTTTCATCGTAGAAACAAGATTTTTTTGTTGCTTTTCAATAGATATTAGTTACAAGGTTCTCTAGTTCAATTTTACGTTTTTCATTAAAAGATTTCACTGACCTTTGTTGGATTTTCTTTTGATTTAGTTTCTCCTTTTTGTCACCTTTTTCCAGGATCTGAGATATTTTTAGGGTTCCGTATATACGGATACCCTTATAATATCACTCCGGATTGCAGATAACGAGATAGGTGGAAAAGGATGACTGAAACGGTAGGTATATGTTTCGAGAATGCTGGGAACGAAATAGCTGGAACGGGAATGTTGGAAACTGGAACAGGAGAGTGGAAAGGATCGCGCTGGATGGCTGAAACAGGAACCGCTACAAATACTAGACATCGCTGCTAGAAATGGCTGGAGTCGCTATAAACGGTTGAAATGACTGGTACAGAACTGATACAAAGGGTAGACATACAACAAATGGCTGGAAACGGTTGTTAGAAATGGTAGGTACAGGAACGTTGCAAATGACTAAAAACGGTACAAATGCTAGAAATGGCTGGAAAGGGCCGTTAGAAATGGTAGAAATGGTTGGAGCCGCTACAAACGGTTGAAATGACTGGTATAGAACTGATACAAAAGGTGGAAATACAACAAATGGCTGAAAATGGTTGTTAGAAATGGTAGGTACAGGAACGTTGCAAATGACTAAAAACGTTACAAATGGTAGAAATGGCTGGAAACGGTACAAATGCTAGAAATGGGATAGTGGGAATGTAAGAAATGCTAGAAATGGTTGGAGCCACTACAAACGGTTGAAATGATTGGCAGAGGAATATTGCAAATGACTTAAAACGGTACAAATGGCTGGAAAGGACTGTTAGAAATGCTAGAAATGGGGTAGTGGGAATATTAGAAATGGTTGGAGCCACTACAAACGGTTGAAATAATTGGTACAGGAACGTTGCAAATGACTAAAAACGGTACAAATGGTAGAAATGGCTGGTACAGGAACGTTGCTAATGACATAACGGGACCAGGAATGTCGAAAAAGGGCTCAATAGTTGGAAATGTGATGACGGCAATAGAAATGACTAGAACTGCTACAAATAGCTGCAAAAACGGTTGAAATGATCGGTACAGGAACGTTGCAAATGACTAAAAACGGTACAAATGCTAGAAATGGCTGGAAAGGGCCGTTAGAACTGGTAGGAATTGTTGGAGTCTCTACAAACGGTTGTGATGTTTGGTACAGGAACGCTGTAAATGTAGAAATGGCTGGAAAGGGCTGTTAGAAATGCTAGAAATGGTATGATGTTTGAACTAGGACCGTAGAAATGGTTTAATGGTAGAAACAGAACTACTACAAATTGTAGAAACATTATAACAGGAGCAAGAATTCTTGAAATGATAGGATGGTTGAAGGAGGGACGTTACAAATGTTAGAAAAGGGGCCTCTACAAATGCTAGAAATTACTGGTACAAATGGTAGAAACCTTATAACAAGGACAATAATGCTAGAAATCCGTTGCAATAGGGAATGTTACAAATGGAACAGGGACATTACAAATAATTGGAAACTTGATGATGGGTATAAAGATCGATAATATAACTTTTTCTAAGACAGAAGCCGGGACAAACAAATCTTTTCTAAGACAACGTCTGGGACTCGAAACTTTAACAACAAAACTAATTTAAATACTTCGTGATGAAGAGAAAACAACCAAGAAAAATTGGTCGTTTACTGCTTGACAAGCCTATAAATGTTTCTACCAACTACCAACTACAGCAATACATAGCTATAAACTTTTTTTCTAAGACAGTGTCTGGGACTTAAAACTTTAGTATTAAAACTAATTTCAGTTATTAGTGATGAAGAGAAATCAACCAAGAAAAATCGGCCGTTTGTTGCTTGAAAAAACCATAAACGTTGCTCCCAAGGAATTGTTTCATTGATGTGAGGGTAAAACTGACAAAGTGCTTTATAGCACCCTGTGTAACCTTATTGAAAAATCTCACAGCTGAATCTAAATTAGGTCAGGCCGTCAAACAAATCCAAAGAATACTTTTGTCGTAGAACTTATATGTCTCTAGCAGAAAATGTACAAAAAAGTTGAAACTGATACTTACCAAAAATACATTCCCTATAGGTACAATGAAAACAATTATATACAAATACAAGGCAGCGGTTGATAGCCGACTTGAGACATTCAAAAAATGGCTTATATCATCATTTATGATAGCAGAATATTCAAAATTTTGATTAAGTAACAATAATTCAATACCACGGAAAAGAAAATTATTTAAAAGAAATGTTGTAAGGAGAGTTTAACATATTGCTGTAGTACAGAACTTAGGAATGTCTTACCGGGGGAAGACGCAGTAACGAATCACCACACGCAGTCAAAACTGTCACTGGAGAACGCTACTAGACACAGTTACAACCATAGCAAAAAACAGGGATTCAGACACACAAACAAACTCAGTGTTGTAACTCAAGTGCAATACATCATTCCACATGATTTTAACCCTGCTTCGATATACACAATGAAGTTAAAACAGCCAAAGCATTCAAAAGTTTGTAAGAGTAATTACTAACAATCAATTATTATGAATGCAAGACTTAGTGGTTGACATTCTTTTGAAATAGAAATTAATCATTCGAATATTATAAGAATATACGATGTTTATGCTTTATTTGATAAGTATACCAGTCTCGAGTCATTCATTAAGGTTTTATGGTTTTGTTAACCTTGAGTGAAGATGTTCAATTTGGAGTTTGCGAAGGTATATGAAAAATATATAATTCAGTTGTATAGGTCTGCAAACAGGGAAACGAATAAGGGTAGGGTACATATTACGCAGGGTATATGAGGTGTCTCATAATTGTTAGAAAAATATAAATACATGAAACCCATAAAAATTTATTTGGATGGTTGATAAGCAAAATACTTATCAGCCTATAAACACTGAGATGAACATATAGTCGCAACCAAATCAAAACAACAAAGGTAATAAAGGTGAGAGAAAATATTATCAGTGGTAAACAAATGCTGACGTAGCCAAAGCAAACGAACAAATAGAAAACCAACGGTTGAGGAAAATGACATTCACAGGGATTCGGACACGCTGTTGTAGCCAAAGGGGTTGATAACATGACAACGATAGACTGCGACTATTGGATGGATTTAAAAATGAAACAGACATGGTGGAGAACATCAAACACACTGCATATTATAACGAGACAAAACGTCACTAATATGATCAAAAAGATTGTGAATTTCAGCAATTGATGAAAATGATAACAGTAAAACCCACAGAAAATGGCTCATAATGATAATAAAATTTTCATTTAGGTTAAATATGGGAAGAAGTATATTTGTTAAAACAGAAGCACCCATTAGAAGTGAATTTATTCGTATCTTAGAAATTCAATCACTATGTATTTGAAGAACACTATGAGTGTTTGATAAGCTATGTAACAACATTGTTCTTTCAATACCACTTTGTTTTGAATATAAATTACTGTTGGTAGAAAGAGTTGAAAATCTAAATTATGAACTAAAAAGCATATGAATAAAATATGTTTTGTTTTAAATCATGTAGATATAGAATTGAAAATGTAGAGTCTTACGCATTCAAGTCTCGTTTCACTTTATGGAGTTAAGTTTCATTCAACAAGGCAGAAAATCTTGCCAAGAATGGCTGGACTTCGTTGTGCAACAAACAAAAGCCATTAACCCAAGTGTTGTTATGCATCCTTCAATATCAATGGGAATAACACGAATTTGTTTGTAAGATGTACGAATGTTAGATAATTACAGGAGAACACATTCCTATGCACGAGTGTATACATAATGAATAATATTTTAAGAAAACGTAACAAACATATTAGACTACATACATGCAAAATTTAAAAACCAGGAACTCACAGAGTTATAATGGTGAACTTAGTAACACAATAGAAGCAAGTAGATGAATCCTATAAGACAAAAGAAAGCTCTAACCAGGCCTCGTGTTATTTAATTATAATTATTGGTCAGCAACGACTTCCATTACACACTAAATAATGGAAAGGTAATCCCGGTTCAGGTCCAGAATTAGTAACATTTTGAAGAAAATACCTATGCTTAAAGTGAATACTTTGAATCATAAATATTTTAATACTAAAGGTGAAATTATTGATCAGCGAACAGACTTGGAAGAATGGTTTGATAATCACGTAAAGAATCCAATAACAAATTCTCTCGAAGAATTTTAACAGAAGGTAGGAGGACTTAAACCGCATTATTTCTTTGGAAATTAAGCCTTTGAAATTGGTGCTGGTATATCATTGTTTTACTATAATAATATACAATAGATAAGTAACCAATGGTGAACATGAGTAGTTTATGACGTCATAGAAAAAGGCGAGGAGGCCCGTCAAACAGGGCTCCCACCCTTTTTCATAAGCCGTACCTTTCCATCAAATAACACGAAACATAACATGTATTGGGAATATTAGATTAGGTTAGGTTAGGCTACCGAACCTAACCTAATCTAGTTGAAAAGTTGAAACCTCGTACATCTTACAAACAAATTCGTGTTATTCGCATTGACATTGAAAGATGACATATCAACACTTGGATTAATGGCTTTTGTTTGTTGCACAACGAAGTCCACACATTCTTGGCCACGATTTTCTGCCTTGTTGAATGAAATTTAACTCCATAAAGGTGAAACGAGACTTGAATGCGTAAGACCCTACATTTTCAATTCTATATCTACATGATTTAAAACAAAACATATGTTCTTCAAATGTATAGTGATTGAAATTCTAAGATACGAATAAATTCACTTCTAATGGGTGCTTCTGTTTTGACAAATATACCTCTTCCCATATTTAACCTGAATGAAAATTTTATTATCATAATGAGCCATTTTTTGTGGGTTTTACTGTTATCATTTTCATCAATTGCTGAAATTCACAATCTTTTTGATCATACATTAGTGACGTTTTGTCTCGCTATCATATGCAGTGTTGTTTGGTGTTCTCCACCGTGTCTGTTTCATTTTTCAATCCATCCAATAGTCGCAGTCTATTGTTGTCATGTTATCAACCCCTTTGACTACAACAGCGTGTCCGAATCCCTGTGATGTCATTTTCCTCAACCGTTGGTTTTCTATTTGTTCGTTTGCTTTGGCTACGTCAGCATTTGTTTACCACTGATAATATTTTCTCTCACCTTTCTTACCTTTGTTGTTTTGATTTGGTTACGACTATATGTTCATCTCAGTGTTTATAGGCTGATAAGTATTTTGCTTATGAACCATCCAAAGATATTTTTATGGATTTCATGTATATTATATATTTTTAACAATTATGAGACACCTCATATACCCTGCGTAATATGTACCCTACTCTTATACGTTTCTCTGTTTGCTGACCTATACAACTGAATTATATATTTTTCATATAACCTTCGCAAACTCCAAATTGAACATCTTCACTCAAGGTTAACAAAACCACAAAACCTTAATGAATGACTCGAGACTGATATACCTATCAAATAAAGCATAAACATCGTATATTTTTGTAATATTCGAATGATTAATTTCTCTTTCATAAGAATGTCAACCACTAAGTCTTGCGTTCATAATAATTGTTTCATATGTTAGTAATTACTCTTACAAACTTTTGAATGCTTTGGCTGTTTTAACTTGATTGTGTATATCGAAGCAAAGTTAAAATCATGTGGAATGATGTATTGGACTTGAGTTACAACACTGAGTTTGTTTGTGTGTCCGAATCCCTGTTTTTTGCTATGGTTGTAACTGTGTCTAGTAGCGTTCTCCAGTGACAGTTTTGACTGCGTGTGGTGATTCGTTACTGCGTCTTCCCCCGGTAAGAGATTCCTAAGTTATATACTACAGCAATATGTTAAAATCTCCTTACAACATTTCTTTTAAATAATTTTCTTTTCCGTGGTATTGAATGATTGTTACTTAATCAAAATTTTGAATATTCTGCTATCATAAACGATGATATAAGCCAGTTTTTGAATGTCTCAAGTCTGCTATCAACCGCTGCCTTGTATATAATTGTTTTCTCTGTACCTATAGAGAATGTCTTTTTGGTAAGTAACAGTTTCAACTTTTTTGTACACTTTCTGCTAGAAACATAAGTTCTACGACAAAAGTATTCTTTGGATTTGTTTGACGGTTTGACCTAATTTAGATTCAGCTGTGAAATTTTTCAATAAGGTTACACAGGATGCTATAAAGCACTTTGTCAGTTTTACCCTCACATCAATGAAACAATTCGTTAAGAGCAACATTTATGGTTTTTTCAAGCAACAAACGGCCGATTTTTCTTGGTTGATTTCTCTTCATCACTAATAACTGAAATGAGTTTTAATACTTAAGTTTTAAGTCCCAGACACTGTCTTAGTTGGTAGTTGGTAGAAACATTTATAGGCTTGTCAAGCAGTAAACGACCGATTTTTCTTGGTTGTTTTCTCTTTATCACGAAGTACTTAAAATAGTTTTGATGCTAAAGTTTCGAGTCCCAGATGTTGTCTTAGAAAAGATTTGTTTGTCCCGGCTTTTGTCTTAGAAAAAGTTATATTATGGATCTTTATACCCATCATCAAGTTTCCAATCATTTGTAATGTCCCTGTTCCATTTGTAACATTCCCTTTTGCAACAGATTTGTTTCAACCATCCTATCATTTCTAGCATTCTTGCTCCTATTATAACGTTTCTACAATTTGTAGCAGTTCTGTTTCTACCATTTGCAATAGTTCCCAGCGATCCTATCATTTCTCGCATTCTTGTTCTTGTTATAACGATTCTACCATTTGTAGTAGTTCTGTTTCTACCATTAAACCATTTCTACCGTTTGCAACGGTCCTAGTTCAAACATCATACCATTTCTAGCATTTCTAACAGTCCTTTCCAGCCATTTCTACCATTTGTACCGTTTTGTCATTTGCAGAGTTCCTGTACCGATCACTTCAATCGTTTGTCCAGCTATTTGTAGCACTTCCAGTCATTTCTATTGCCGTCATCACATTTCCAAATATCGAGCCCTTTTCCGACATTCCTGGTCCCGTTATGTCATTAGCAACGTTCCTGTACGAGCCATTTCTACCATTTGTATCGTTTTTAATCATTTGCAACGTTCCTGTGCCATTATTTCAAGCGTTTGTAGTGGCGCCAACCATTTCTAACATTCCCATTATCCCATTTCTAGCATTTCTAACAGTCCTTTCCAGCCATTTCTACTATTTGTACCGTTCTAAGTCATTTGCAACGATCCTCTACCAATCATTTCAACCGTTTGTAGTGGCTACAACCATTTCTAGCATTTCTAACATTCCTACTATCCCATTTCTAGACGTCCGTTAAGCTAGCGGGGACACTATAGCGGAATCCAAAATAATCCATACCATATTTTTTTACCGTCATAAAAATTGTTTGCTCCGAAACCCACACCCGTTATAGCTTGCGCGCTAGCTTAACGTTTAAACTAGCGGAATATTTTATAACTTCAAGAGGAAAATAGCTATCGACCTAATTCCACCGCCACAATTTTTTACTCGTGGGTACTTTTAACGGAATCAAAAATAAAGTATATCAGAATTTTTTACTACTTTTGACTAATTTTTTACCATAAAAAAAATTTTTACTTCTAAACCTACCCCTTACCACCTACCCTACTTAACGTTTAAGCCAGCGGAATATTTTATAACTTCAAGAGGAAAACAGCTATCGACCTAATTCCACCGCCATAATTTTTTACTTGTCCAATACTAGGAGAGGGTTTATAGTGGTTATCGCAAAGACGACCTTCTACCCCTCACAAGCCTTAGAAATTACTTTCGCTAATCTAGAGGCTACTTTGTAACATAATCAAAATTAAAATATATCATAATTTTTTACTACTTTTTAACTAATATTTTACCGCCATAGAGTTTTTTTACTTCTAAACCTACCCCTATACCACCTACCCTACTACCTTAACGTTTAAGCCAGCGAAATATTATATAACTTCAAGAGGAAAACAGCTATCGACCTAATTCCACCGCCACAATTTTTTACACGTTGAGTACTATAAGAAGGTTTATAGTGGTTATCGCAAAAACCACACCTTACCTCTCAGCACCCTTAAAATTTAGTTTCGTTAATCTAGTGTGTACTTTATAACGGAATCAAAAATAAGGTATGTCATAATTTTTTACTACTTTTTGACTAATTTTTTGCCGCCATAAAAATATTTTACCTCTAAACCTACCCCTAAACCACCTACCTCAGTACCCTAATGTTTAAGCCAGCGGAATATTTTATAACTTCAAGAGGAAAACAGCTATCGACATAATTCCACCGCCATAATTTTTTACTCGTCAAGTACTAGAAGAAGGTTTATACTGGTTTTTGGTTAAAACCACCCTCTACTCCTCACAACCCTAATGTTGTTTAGGAAGAGACATGTAGCAAACAACTGTCTCAATTTTATTTGAATAGCATAAAAGATAACAGTAATAAATATTTTAACATTTAAATCACGTATCGGGATTACTACAATTAAATTATAGTGGTGCATTGGAACGCTTGGCAACCGTGTACAGAGCTCAATCTGTTACTTGGGATTTATATTACAGTTAAAGATTGAAGCTCTGTTCCCGGAAATTATACTTTGAAAGGCAAAACAATTTACAATATTAAATATACAGTTTTACTATTCTGATATGTTAACCATCAAAATGACATATGAAGGTTATTTCATTTATTTTCTTTATAAAAATTAGTATAAGAAAATTCTTCTTTTGAAAATATACGCAAAATTGTGAAGAACTTTATTGAAAACATAAAAAAAAACATTGATAGTTGCCACAGCGCATCGGTTAATAAGAAAAATGCGTTAATAATAATGGTGGAAATTTCTAACATTCAACTTAATTTGATTTAGTGAAGACTTTGTGATCGGTTTTTATTTTAATTTTTTGTTTCGAGTTAAATCACAAATATATAATGTTTTAGTTGTTGACTTTAGTATAATAAATAAAACAATACTTTTATTTGTTTATATTTATTTATTTGTTTAGGGAAATTACGTTTCAAAGCCAACTAAATAAAAAATTGTTTTTTTTTATTTACATTTTCTGTCATCCATAGAAGGCCTGTTATATATACTTGAAAAACTCTTTTTATGTACTATTCTATGACGTATAAATCCAATATAGCGGCCATAAATAACAAAGTTGGCTATGGTTGCGAGAAATCTGGAAGAACTTTGTAAACGTCAATCGTGCCCGTAGTTGCTAATAGAAAACTAATGATTGAATTTATTGAATTTATTTACAAGATTTAGAGTATTTTGCAATATTTCTAAAACCAAAATTTTTGTTTTTTCTCGATATTTTGAAAACCCCTGTAGATAATTTTAATTTCATCACAGTACTTGATTGGACTTGGAATAGTGCACCTTTTTTCTTATTTAAGCAACCCTGTATCTTTTACCTTATGGATCTCCACATGAAGTTACTTTTATCTGTGACACATGGTATATATAATCTATTAACCCTAGAAAGATAACCTACGTCGAAACGACGTAATCGATTTTTAAAAATCGGTATAATTTTTGTTTTTTGTGTCACTAAACTGGCCGTTCCTGTCAACTCAGTCGGGCGACGAAGCTTGCAGTTGGCTTGCAGGATACACCTGTATCGCTTTGGTAAGTTCAATATTTTTGTCATTATTTACCTACCGTACGTCGAAGTGACGTATGGTTATCTTTGTGGAGAGTACAAGTCCAGCGCCTGTCCTAAGTGCCTTTGAGGCCAAAATGATCGTAGAAGTGATATTATTTACCTTTTTATATTATAGAGATTATAAAAAGTTGATTTTGAAAACTTTATATAGTAAATTATAAGACTGACGAAGAAGTTCCTAAATGTTTAAGTTTTGTAAAGTGAGAATTACCTTGTTTTGTTTTTAATTTTTTTTTCTAATAAAAATGTTTATTAACTCTACTGATTGTCATTTACTCGTGATAAAATTACATACATAAATACATAATATACATATTCATAAACGTAGTACATTCATAAACCAAAATATGCTCATCCAAACATTAGCACGTCGAGTATAGTGAAAAATGGTTATCTATCTAGGGCTAAGCTAATTCTGGGTAAACGTTTTGGCGCTGAAATTCAACTTTTTCACTGTTCTCCTGTGCTGCTGTTGTTGATCGTTTAAATGATGTTTAAATGAATTAGCTGTTTTCCCTAAGATGATAGAGACGAAGGCTTTATTTAAGTTAAATAATGACAGATTCGTATTCTGTAGCTATAAAATTAATATAATACCAAAAATCCATATAAACAAATTCCAGAAACTTAATATTTTTTATACTATTGTACCAGTAAATGAAATCTAAAATTAAATTAATATTCTTACTTTATTGAATAGCACAATAATATGAATTTAACTTGATACACTTATTTTTATGGAAATTTCCAGTACCTAATAGCGTTATAAATTAAACCTTGGGTTTACTATAATTTGTTAATTTTTTACCCAATAAACTATTTGGTCGATTTTTGTAAATTTATTGTAGGATAGCCCATCAAGTGAAAGTCTTAACTGTGAATATTTAAAATATATTTTAACTGATTGTACATTAAAAATTGTATAATGGTTTTTAATTTAGGGGATGTATTTAAAACATTTAAATTGTCTGAAAATAGAAAAACAATCAGATTCAAATGTGTTAACAAAATTGTTTTTGGGAATTGCTTCACCGATATTTCGGGGAACGACGTTTGTACTAGTATAGTCTGGGCGACCGCTGTAGTTTAAAAGCATTTGGCCTAAGACTCTTTTTTGCGTCGTATATTCCCTGTTTTGATTTATTTGATATAAATAAGTTCTATCATTGTCAGCAATGTCACAACAAATATGTGTGTATGTGTGAATTGTTTTCACAATTATTAAGTATTAAGTCTGAATTAAAGATTAACATAGTAAATTACATAAAGAAATAAGCTAAATATTATTCGAAGCCAAGGAATCAGAAAAAATTGTCCTAGAGAGGAGCAAATTTGGAAGAAAAATGTCCTAGAAAGAGGTGAAAATCAGAAAAAATTTTGGTCAGCAAATTTATAGGAAGTTTTGTAGGCTCACGGCAGGTGGCGTCAAAATGCGATTAGATTAAGGTATTTACTTTTTCAATGGTTAAAACTTGAACTAAAAAAATACAAGGAAACAAGAAGAATTTTGAAAGAAAAATCAGGTCAACAAAACACCTTTGATCGAAATATTAGATGAAAGATGACCAAAAAAATAAACTAATTAATGTTCTAGTGGAATTTAGATTAATGATTGGCGAGTAATTTAATACTGAATAGCCACTATAATACAGTTTAATTTCTTTTGAAAAACTATTCAAGAATTAAATTTATACAAAAATAAAAGTGTGCCTAAAGATTTAGATCTGAAATAATTCTGGCGGGCAAAAAAATTGAAGTTCATTACGGTGAATAAAACTAATAGGATATATTTTTGTTATAATTTTTCTTACAATTTTGTACTTATGACTGTTCTTCAGCTTCAACATACTAAAGATAACAATTCATCGGGTAAAGCTAATTTAACAGTCCATGCAAGAGAGTTGTAAGTGGGACTATAAATTATATACAAAAAAAGTATGAAGAGATTTTAGTGTTCCTGAGTAGATAAGCAAGGTAACTTCAACGCCACGACTAGGTCCAGAACGGCGGGAACGTTGGTTGTTGAAATTTTAAATTGAAATTGTTGTGTTGCAAATAACGAGACGATGGCATTAATGACTCAACCTCGTTGTGGAGTATCAGATTTTCCACTAAACTTTGCTCTATCGGCACAAAATTGGAATAAAACAACCCTGAAATGGTATTTTAAGCTAGCAGATGAAAAAATGAATATGATCGCTCGAAAGGCATTTGAAATTTGGGAAAATGCTACCAATTTACGGTTTGTTCAGGTGTCGGGCTTAGGTAGTCCGGATATCGTCATCTCCATGTCCGATAGGAGATCTGAACACACAAATTATAGAACCTGTCAGAAGAGTAAATGCCCTAATAATTTCGATGGTAAGGGTGGAGTACTGGCTCAAGTATTTTTACCCAACAATGATGAGTGTCGTGAGGTTCATTTAGATAAGATGGAAGACTGGTATTTAGGAGATGAGGACATTGGTGATTTACCACCAGGACAAACTAGTATGGGCCCAAGAAACAAACAACAACTAAAACAACACAAAGGACTGCAACCATTCCATCAAGCACGACTAAGAAGACTACCCCTTTAAGCACACCAAAACAATTTCCTTCAAGTACACCAGCAGCAACAGCAACAAGGACTGCAAGCACTCCCTCAATCACAAGGAAAACTACACCTACAGAAGCAAATAATAACCAAACTAATAAAATAATAGACTTGTGTAAAGTCGAACCTAAATATCTTCAATTCCTTGTCTTACACACAAATTTATATATCATGTAAAAAGATAGACTTTGGATAATCGACATTCAAACAAAGAATTTCACATCAAAGGACATATCATTACGAAAATTTTTACATTTTTTTGCCTTCTGGTGCTTTTGAAATAACATCAATTTATCAACGACCTTCTGGAGAGATAATTGCAATTATTGATCGAAAAAGACTCTTTTACATAGAAGATCATAGCTTCAAATTAATCAAAAGCCTCAATGCTACCGATCTCAAAATAGCTCTAACTGGAGACGAAATTCTTGCTACCGTAAGTACATACACTGGGCAAACTTACTTTTTTCTATCGGAAAACACATTTGTGGAAATAGATGAGTGTTCTCTGGAGTCGAAGGAATATGATTATATTAACAGAAAATTTGCAGGCATTCCTCCAAATATTAGAGGGGTATTCCGGTATATTAATGGATTGATATACTTCTTCCAAGACAATAGGTACTTTGAATTCAATCAGTTTACTAACTCGCTTCAAAAGTCTAATAAACTGACATTAGATATTTTCGATATTGATTGTCCTATTATGGCTTTGTATGATCAGCTAAAAACTGTATTAAATAAGATATTAGCTACATATTAAATTGTTGCTATTTGAAAATAAAACTATAACTTTGTTTACGTCGTTTTACTATCATAATGAGTCTTAAGTAAGGGTCAGTGAGTTGATGACTGCAGACGGTCTCACCTATTTCATATAGTATATATATATATATATATATATATATATATATATATTAAATAAATTGAATACTTCAAGGTGTTTGCTTCAAATTTCGCAACACCGTCCCAGTTACTTCCCTCCAAATCAAGTCGTTCAAGTTTGTGCTATAAGAAGTTATAAGTATGTTTTCCGATATCTAGGGAAATATATGGCATCTGGCATCAAGGGCTGTACGTATACAGCCCCCTACTCCCGTCTTTGTGACGTCACCAGTCATCATTTTCATTGGTCAATTCAAACCGTTGACAAGTATTGTGGTTCAAATTTAACGGTCTATCGACCTCATCTTGAATGAATATACCATTAACATACGAATTAATTCACTCAAGTATGTGGTTTTCCGAGATCGTAGGATTTTCCTTTCATTCAAACAAGTTTCTCTGCTTCTCGATAAGAGGTCAGAATTTAAAATGCTTTCCATATATACTAGCCCCTTCCACTTTTCAGCAGGAAGCTACGGGAAGCATCGCTAATTCAGTTTGGATTAGTTGTTCATTTGGGGTGGATTCAAGATGAAGTGCGTTCAACTTGAATTGTTGATCAAGATGTAAGGTTATGGATTACACCGATGAGTAAATTAACTTATAAAGAACTATGCAACACATTTGGGCTCGACATTGAAAATGACAAACGTAACGCCTTCTTTTGGAACCTTACAACGGAAGATAAGAGTGATCATCAACGATAGTGTTCTGGATTGGGGTGGTTACAAGGGAGAATACAGGAATAAAAAAACCGTCTTTTTACATTTGATCAAGAAGCAACATCCGCCTGTGAATTACGAAGAAATGCAAGATGAACAGATTTCACAAAAGAAATACATTTCCATGAGTAGCGTAGACTTTGAATTTCTCCGTATGCAAATGCGAGCCGAGGCTGAGTGCATTCGACTGCAACAAGATAGTTGTCGAGCTGAAGAAGAACGAATTAGAGCAGATCAGGAGCGTATTCGAGCTGAAGAAGAACGAACAAAAGCTGAAAGGGGTCGTATTAGAATCACAGCAGCCAAACGACATGAAAAGTTCCTAAATACCGTATCGAATAAAATCCATACTGGTCTTGTGACCCGTTTGAGGAATGAAGTCAGCCCTCGAGTAGCTCCTCAGTCCATCAGTCGCAGCAAACAAAGATGTATGGCTCTGTTGGCTTTAGAGGAGAATGAGTGGTATGTGATTCGTAGGCAGAGAGGGTCTTTTCAATCAACCATAAATGCTTTTCTAAAGAAAAATCCAAACGCAAAAGTTGTTAAAAAGTGGTATAATGTGTCACACCCAGTAGATGTAGGCAACATGCTCAAGTCTCGGCTAAGAAATTTAAAATGGTTCGCTCGAGGAAACACTTTGAGAAACCTCGATCATTCTCTGATGCCATTGTATGATAATGATCTAGTGGACAATATCGAATCTATCATGGGGGAAAACATTGCTACGGAGATTTCCCGAGATGCACAAACCTTTATGTGGCACAATAATTCTGTAAATTATGCTTGAAAAATAAAACAGAATATTTTGAAATAAGCTTTTTATTTTATTATTTAAGTTACAAAGATTTTTAAATACCCAGCTATAGGTTTTCTGCATATGCAACAGTGATCGATCTTCAGTGAGCAATCAAAGCAACTAGCTAAGTGCCTACAAGGGAGAAAAACAATTGACATGTCATTAGTGAGGCAAATTTTACAAGTGTGCCAGTGGGGTTTGGGGGATTATTTTTAAGTAGCAAACAATTATCGAACGCTTTTGCATGAAGCTGTTCAATGTTATCGTAAGGTAAGAGATTCTTTAGTTCTATCCCACAACAGTAACATTTTATCCTGTCACCATATCCCGTGTAGAAAAAGCCAGCATTGGAGAGCTCCTCTGGTGTTTGTCTTAGAGAAATGGGCCAGTCGGTGTACGTTGCAAGTCGACTGTCAAGTGTTACTTTGCTCTGGTAAATGGCAGGTCTATTTATGCGATAAGCGTCGTCCAGATCGAAAAAACTATAACACGGAGACCAATCTAAATGGTCGGCCATTGAATCGTCACCAGGTTGCCAATTGTACCCTCAGTTTGACAAAAAGGACATGCAACGACATCGTCACTTATTCCATTGCGTTTGTAAATGAAGCCTGCTCGGGCTAGCTTTTCAGCAGGAGAGCCAGATTGCCAACTATCAAAGGTTCGTAATCGATTTTCATATGATCGATAGTACTCACGACCCTCCATATTCTCAACTGATGAAATCAAACAAAACAATCAATTTATACATTTATTTAATTTTTCTAAGTTCTAAATCATGTAAGATAACATCTTTATAATAACACAACTGCTCTTTTAATGCAATACACAACTGTGAGTTGTCATCTAAACAAAATGCTTTTATTATTTTCTCAATAGGTAACTTACGCAATAAACAAGTCCATGTAGAAATTTCATACAATATTTCGTAACAAAATTTACATACATTTAATTTTTCTAGAGATATCACTTTACTTAAAATTATAGGGTCTATATCTAAAAGTCCACACACGTCACTATAGTCTAGGTAAATTATCGATATGTGTTTCATAACCATAATCTGTTCACGTCTTCATACCGCACTTCAGACAAGTGCAAAAAGTCGCCGCAAGCTATTGGCTCGGTAAAGTCGGGTGGTGAGTTGCTCCCGAGAAAGTTTCGTTTCATAAACTCGAGCTGACATATGACGTCTCCCCATTCTAAGGCGGACATTGTAATTTTCACAGGTGCTCCCACGGGGGATGTTTTTTGCAAGATAACCACCGGGGTATAGGATCTAGCGGGGCTGAGTGCACACTGAACCTCGCACTGGGAATTCAACATGGGCACTCTGGAGTGCAATAAGTAGTACTGTTCCTTATTGACTGCATTCTCGTACATCTGTAGGACCCGATCCAAGTCGCCACTATAATCCGTACTGGATGCACCACTGCTGTTCCCGGAATCCCAGTTCCTATCAAATTCAACATCGAAACTGCTGCTGTTGCTGTGCTCATGAATACTGGGTGAAAATGTCACAGTTCTACCAGAGTATACACTCCAGTCACTTTTATACCCTTCATCTGATTCCATTGTCACTATTGCATAAAAACTGAAATCGGATCTGGGATATTTTACGGTTTTATAGATTTATCCCTACTCCTAATTGGTTTCCCACGTCAAGATGGGAAATTAGATCTATAGCTTGTTGCTAACATTAATCCAGGAATGATGAGTCTGATTAAATCCGAGCCAGCGAACTTTAACCTTGTTGCCTTTTCGTTGCAGTACTTTCTCGACGTCATACACATCCGGGTAAACTGCCTTTTGTAGCTCTTCTTCATAGAAACCCCCTTGAATTGGTGTACCAGACATATCTTCCAAGAGGTACGTAACAGGGTTAGTTATATTTCTGCGAGTTATTTTAAACAATTCAGTGCTCCAATTCGGTAGATAACCTTTGTCAAAGAAGTGCTTGACCTTGCTGATTCGCACTACGTCCCCAACTTTAAGTTTTCCAGAACCGGCAATCTTTAGATTATTGTACACGCTTATGTCGCGTGCGTTGTTTCTATTAATGTCCACAGGTCTCATCTTTGTCTTGGAATGTTTTTGATGGTTGTAGTCTTTGACGATTTCCGGTAAAATATCAATCCATTTGTGTGTCCCATTCAAGCTAAAGTACTTGAAAAGACGCTCTTTTAGCGTTCTGATTGTTCTTGCAGCTATTACGGCTTTCAAACCACTAAATGTGCTATAATGATTGATCCCGTGGGATTTCATAAGTCGCTAGAAATGACTACTGAAATATTCTTTACCCTGGTCGGTTTGAAGGTTTTTCGGCTGCCGTTCCCCGAGAATACTCTCAAAGGCTCGAGTCACCTCTTCACCTGACTTCGTTTTCAGCGGTCTCGCCCACACACACTTTGAAAAGCAATCGATTACGACGAGAAAAAACTTGAAATTTCTATTGGATTTCGCATACTGATCCATTTGTGCGAGATCGGACTGCCACAAGTCATCGAAACCTTTGATTATCACACGGCGACGTGGAAACTTTCTTCGCACAGGACGATGCAACGCTTTAACCAGCTGAACTTTTTCCTTGGAATGTCTCGCTATAGACACCATTTTGTATACTAACTATAAGAGTAATTAAGAAACTGTTTTATGGGGTGCCTGGAGTGGTGTTATTTGAGTGAGTGGGTACATTTTAATTTTCCGGTTAATGATAGACACTTGTCGGTTTAATGCCTCTATAGAATGTTTCTGCTCACTACTCATTTGATTCGGTTGCGTTGTAGTTACGCTTTCATAGTCAGTAAAAATTTTCATAAAAGCTGTCAATTTGGAGTCTATTGTGGAAATCTTACTAGCTGTATCATCATCTAGTTTTTGCATGTGTTTGTAGAGCTCAGGCACCACTCCGATAATACGATTTCTAAGGTCATTTAATTCTGCAAATTCTGTAGCCTTCTCTTCACGTATGGTTTTCAACACGGCTTCGGTATCGATCACTTTGCGGTTCACAGCAAGTTCCACTTCGTCCATGCGTTTATATTGTTGAGATGCCTCAGTACTGATGGCAGTGAATGCAGCCTCGAATTTTGTGATTGTTTCCTTGAGGTGAATTTCTAGTGAGTTACATTTTTCAAGTAGATTCGACAGCTGGATGTCGCTCGCCGTTTGGGTTTGTTTAAGCGCATTTAATGTTTGTTGAACCAGGTCACTGCACTTGTTGTATGCCGCTTGGAAATCATCTCGTATTTGTGACAACCCATTGGCAATTTCCCATTCGACGTACTGCTTGTTGACTGCATCCATGGGTTTTTGGGGGGCTTTGACATTGGTTATTCGCAGTTTTTCAGCATCGATATTTCCTTAAGAGGTAAAGCAAAACGGCACTTTCATAAATGCAAAGTTATGCGAAAACACCGATTGTTGGACGGCGTTGCTGCGCCCGAACTTACTCAACGGCATAGTATAACTGATATCTTAACTAAGTGTGAAGGGTTAGATATATGAAAATAAAAAAATAAATATAAAAAGTAAATTTATTTTTCAAGTATAATGTGTGCTTCGTTAAGTTCATTTATAATAGCAATTATTTCGTTGTCGTGAGATGTGTTGCCGGCCTCTTTGGATGCGATGAGAAGTTTCAGCCGCTCAACCAATTGATTGGGGTCATCCCAGTAGACGTATTCCATTGGCTTTGTATTGTACGTTAACTTAATACCAGAGCCGAAACGTTGCTTTTTGCCTGGAGGAGGAAACATTGGCTTTATGATTTCAGTATATTTATAGAGACTTGAGGCTTTTAGTCGTCCAGTTGATTTCTTATGAGCCGATGTCATTGTCAAAATTCGGCGGTATGCGTCTAAATCATCGGGAGCGAAATTGGGGTCTTTGTAGAAAATTAACTGATAAAGTCCAGGGGTGCCTTGAAACTGCTACCCGTCAACAATAATATGACCAGTACGGCTAAAGTTGATTTCCTTTTGTCCGAGATACCACTTGGAATTCACCCCATCGTATATTGGTCCATATATCTTATCAACATCATCGCTATTGCGGAAAAAGTCCGATAGGTACTTGTGTGAAATCACCGGATATTGCTCGAGGTAGGACTCCACTACGTTCGGAGATACTGGTTCTAACTCCTCAAACATCGATTTTTCACCTCCATCGTCATCATCACCATCATCATCTGTTGGAAAACTGGTCTCTGCTATTGGAAGTTCATCGAGAAATTGTGACTCTTCAAAGGGCGGTTCTTTTTTTTCACAGGCTCCAGCTGTGTAATGGTCTCTTGTTTAATTGTGGCAGCAGGTATTTTGCCAAGAACTTTTGTAGTTGTAGAAGCTATCTGCTGCAGCGGCGTAACCACAGGTTCAAATAGTTTATTGAGAATATCTTCGTGCTCCGATTTACCCAATTTAAGGCTTAGGTACTTCTTGCGAATGGATCGAGCCAGTTGTTTGATTTTTTCTTTCTTGCAGTAGTGAAAATGTTGCTAGTCAATGAAGACACTTTGACAACTAACTAGAATCCGTATTACTGTAGCTTTATATATTTGTCGAAGCCTCTTCGATACCGGCCATCGTTCAAATTGTATTCCTTCACAATTGTAAGAAACCCGAAACGATCCTGCCAGCATTCCGAACACAATACTTTAAATGTCTCATAGTCCATGTCGGGGGAGACGTGTTCGTCGTAGACGTGCTTCAAATGGACATCGTCTTGTTTGAATATGACAATTACAATTGTCGCGAATCAATTGTATCGATATTTCTGTGTCTACGGAGTTACGCACCTACTATCCGTACGTCAAGTCATTCGGCAACAATGATATCATTGAGATCACCGTCAATCAAACAGATTGCTCGTTTTCTATGGCAGATTCCTGGATCTCAATCCAGGGACAAGTAGTTAGAACAGCAGGCAATGGAGATGTTTCCCTGTCACCAAATGCGGGGGCTTTCTTCTTCGACAGCGCCACGTACAAGTTGTGCGGCAAGGAAATTGAAACTGTGAGAGATCCCGGCCGCGTGAGCACAGCGCGAGGATACTTGTGCTATGATCCCAACAGTTCCAAGGATCTATTCATAGCCGGCTGGAATTTTCCCCATAAAGCCCATATGGATACCGCCAACAACATCTTTCATATGTACATTCCGCTGGGACATTTATTTTCGATTTTCAACGACTACAAGCGAGTGATGTGGGGTAAACAAACGATACGCCTGGTGCGGAGCCGTAGTGATGACGATTGCCTTATAATCAAAGATACTGCTACCAAGGGCAAAGTGACTATAAACAACATCGAACTTAAAGTCCGACATATTTTTCCCAACGATGATGTTAAACTCGATTTGCTGCAAGCTGTCAAAGCAGATTCCAGCATAATTTTACCGTTTCGTAAATGGGAGCTTCATGAGTTGCCTGCTCTCAAACAGGCGCCATTCGTTAAATTTGGGCAGTGAAAACGTGTGCCGCTGTGGAGAGTCCCCGATACGTTATCTTAGCTTTCGAAACTGACCGCCATAGAAACATCAAAGAAGATCCCACGGAATTTGATAATATTCACATTTCCAATATTCGTCTAACTTTAAATAGCGAATTTTGGCCTATGGAAAGAATGCAGCTAGATTTCTCAAAGAGCGAGAACGGTGAAGCTTACAAAAGGTATACGGACTTTAATCCTAACTTTGGTGGTGGAAAACACCCTCTTCTGGATTATGTGGCGTTCAAGACGCACACCCTATTCGTTATCGATTGCTCCCGACGCGTAGACACTGTGAAATCTTCGACTGTAGATATTCGCCTGGACATTGAAAGCCAGACGGGATTTCCCGATAAGACCCGAGCCTTCTGCATAATTATCCACGACTGCGTAATGGAATTTCTCCCACTCCCAGCTGTTTAGAAATTCAGTTTCAGTTCAGCTCTTCGACAGTTTACCATGGAAATTGTAGTTGTTGGCATTCAAGGCTTCGAAATCGAAGGAAGATTCGTTCCCAAGGAACTGGTAATCAAGACAAGCAAACGCACGGGAGCGTTCTTGTTTAAACCACCCAAAAATGTTCGATATTTGGAAGCACACCTACATGGACTCTACTACTCTGACGGCCACTACGATTTGGACACATTGAATGATATTTTGAGAATTTTTCTCACAACGTGCACACACATATATGTGCGAGGTGAGCAGAAATTTGGCTTTTTATATTCCAAGTTATTCGAGGAACTGAAAATTAACAATCTGCGGAAACTACTCAACGAAGATGGCCAGCCGCACTATCACCTAATAAATTTGGAAAAGTGCAAGAATTCTGTTTACTTGGAATCTTCTGAATCTCCATGCTTGTTTCACTGTTGGTGCAAGGACCCCGTATGCTGCGCAAGAGAAAACATTTTTTTATTTATTTTTACATAAATAAAGAGAATTATCTACAATGTTTTTATTCATTTTCTTCCTTATACAATACTGAGATAGAAGATAGTATTGTGCTAATAAGAATTAGCAACTTGTGAAGCTCCTGCTGAATGTTGACTTGTAAGACATCCAAGGTAGCAACCGAGCTATTAGATGATGAAATGTTTTCTTCACATGATGTCTCTGTTGAAATCCAATCAGTGTCACCTTCGGTACCGTCTGAAAATATCAGCTTCAGCTTGAACTTTTCAGTGCTGTTTGACAGATCAGCAAAATATACAGGCAGCTGCCCGTCGTTTAATCGTTTCTGACGCATGAATGTGTAGTCGGAGGGATCTAAACATTTTTTCCTTCCAGAACAAACAGCCATGCCCTTGGTTCCACTAGGTATATTGACGTACAAGATATTTTCCAAAATTAATGTGAAGAATACAAAGCTTGATTTAAGTAAAGGCATTTTTTAACGATCTGCATTCGTCTATAGTTGACAAGAAACTATGAACGTCTTCTCCTGGACCTATACTTTATTCTAAAATTAATATATACACCAAATATTTTTATTCCTAGATCCCATATTCCGACTTCTAATATCCCGACTTTTACCCCCGGAAATCCAATTTCCCGACTTTCACCCCCCGAAATCCAATTTCCCGAATTTTCACACCAAATAACATATTCCTATAAACAACACTCAGATAACCACCATCTAAAAGACAACCCTATTCAAATTACTTGCCCGCCATCGCGGAAACGAACAGCCCACACGAGCCGACCCGCACATAGCCATCAACCAAAAGACAACATTATTCAACTGGCCAGCCCATATAGTGGAAACTTCAACACACCCGACGCCGTCTCGGGCTCGAAACCCAACCAATGCTTTTTTCTATTTACTTACCACAACCGCCGCATGATGGCGCAATTTTTATTCAAACAGCCACTACCTGCGCGCTCCGCAACCCGCAACACAACAATTTCAATTTAAAATTTCAACAACCAACGTTCCCGCCGTTCTGGACCTAGTCGTGGCGTTGAAGTTACCTTGCTTATCTACTTTCCTGTAACGTAATATTTGTTCCATATTGTGATATAAAATTACACAAGAATTTCCTCAAAATAGAAAATATTTAATAATCTTTAAGTGACCTTAACAGTATTAAACTTACGAATAGAAAATGATTTTTTTCAATATCAATAGCCTCTCAAAAATAGTATTAGAGAGGTATAGTGAGGTGACCTTAGAATAATTTAAGCTACAGTATATAAATAGACATTGAGAGGGATAGAAAAAGTGGTGCTGGGGAATAAAATTAACACATGGACACAGTTAATGAAGAACAATAATGTAAAGAATATATAGACATATATATATATATATATATATATATATATATATATATATAGCTTAATTACACAAACCAGGAAATTGTTGAGATATAAAATTGCAACTAAGTGTTTTTCTGCAAATAATCAAACTGTACTAAATTTGCCTGAATAAAATTTTAAACCTAGATTTCTTGGGTTATTACACTAAACATAGCCGTTATGAGGTTTAAACCCGTAGAAGTTACCTTCTTCTAGGCTCTTGGAGTTAGGATTTCCTCCTTTTAATATTAAATTTACTGACTTTGAGGCTCTCGGTTGGGACGATCGCTCCCATCGCCCCCCCCCTCGGATTCGCCCATGCCATGAATGCAAATAATTTAATAAACGCTCTGTAACGAAAGATAAAAACGCGTAATGAAAAAAAACATAAGTTCATATCTATTGGCATACGTAATAAAACTCTAAAATAAAATAAAAATCAAGGGATGCCGGGGTTTGTCGTAACAATTTTTAGTGTAAGTTTTATTTAGCTTATCCGCTATTTTGGGGATACACTGCATACCTAATGTATTGTAATGTTTTTATTTTCACAATCGGGTTCTTGGATTTATTTATAAACACTGTCCAACTTACTCTAATTTATTTCCATTGCTTTAACACCATTTATATTCAAAGAACTATTTACAATTCATCTTCACTATATGGCAGTCAAATATTGAGTAAATGCTTCTTGAGCTCTCCGCATTTTTATATTTCTTATGGGAATTCTATAGAACGTCAAGACTAGACTAGAATTCTCCGAGAACGCCATCAAAGTAAGTCGCCGACCTCGATGCGCCAGACGATAAATGCCCCTTCTACGAATTATCGGATGAATTCCCGTCACAATAGTAATCCCAAAATTAATAGCATTTCTGGATTTTAATTTATTTTCTTTGATAGCTTCTTTGAGCAAGACAGATGTTTAAAAAGATATGTACGTTGGTAGAACCCTAATTTACTGCAGTCTAAAATTATTGTGACGCTTCAATTAGGTTTGTAGTTACAGATCTTTAAATTTGAGATGTTGAGCAGGGAATTTAATAGAGGCTTCATAGAAAATTGAAAATTATGATATATTTTATTTTTGATTCCGTTATAAAGTAGCCACTAGATTAACGAAACTAATTTCTAAGTGTTGTGAGGGGTTTTTGCGATAACCACTATAAACTTTCTTCTAGTATTGGACGAATAAAAAGTTATGGCGGTGGAATTAGGTCGATAGCTGTTTTCCTCTTGAAGTTATAAAATATTCCGCTGGCTTAAACGTTAAGGTAGTAGGGTAGGTGCTATTGGGGTAGGTTTAGAAGTAAAAAGTTTTTATGGTGGTAAGAAATTAGTCAAAAAGTAGTAAACAACTGTGATATACTTTATTTTTGATTCCGTTATAAAGTACCTACTAGATTAACGAAACTAAATTTTAAGGGTGGTGAGGAGTAGGGGTGGTTTTTGCGATAACCACTATAAACTTTCTTCTAGTACTTAACGAGTAAAAAATTGTGGCGGTGGAATTAGGTCGATAGCTGTTTTCCTCTTGAAGTTATAAAATATTCCGCTGACTTAAACGTTAAGGTAGTAGGGTAGGTGGTATAACGGTAAGTTTAGAAGTAAAAAAAAATATGGCGGTAAAAAATTAGTCAAAAAGTAGTAAAAAACTATGATATACTTTATTTTTGATTCCGTTATAAAGTACCCACTAGATTAAAGAATCTAAATTTTAAGGGTGGTGAGGGGTAGGGGTGGTTTTTGCGATAACCACTATAAACCTTTTTCTAGTACTTAACGAGTAAAAAATTGTGGCGGTGGCTGTTTTCCTCTTGAAGTTATATAATATTCCGCTGGCTTAAACGTTAGGGTAGTAGGGTAGGTGGTATATGGGTAGGTTTAGAAGTAAAAAAACTCTATAGCGGTAAAATATTAGTTAAAAAGTATTAAAAAATTATGATATTTTTTATTTTTGATTCTGTTATAAAGTAGCCTCTAGATTAGAGAAAGTAATTTGTAGCGTTGTGAGGGGTAGAGGATGGTCTTTGTGATAACCACTATAAACACTCTTTTAGTATTGGACGAGTAAAAAATTATGGCGGGAGAATTAGGTCGATAGCTGTTTTCCTCTTAAATTTATAAAATATTCTGCTGGCTTAAACGTTAAGGTAGTAGGGTAGGTGGTATAGGGGTAGGGTTAGAAGTAAAAAAAAATATGGTGGTTAAAAATTATGATATACTTTATTTTTGATTCCGTTATAAAGTACCTACTAGATTAATGAAACTAAATTTTAAGCGTGGTAAGGGGTAGGGGGTATTGAAGTTATAAAATATTCCGCTAGCTTAAACGTTAAGCTAGCGGGGAAGCTATAACGGGGGTGGGTTTCGGAGTAAAAAATTTTTATGCCGGTAAAAAATTAGTAAAAAATTATGGTATGGGTTATTTTGGATTCCGCTATAGTGTCCCCGCTAGCTTAACGGACCTCATTTCTAGCATTTGTACTGTTTCCAGCCATTTCTGCCATTTGTACCGTTTTCAGTCAATTGCAATGCTCCTGTACCTATCATTTCTAACAACCGTTTCCAGCCATTTGTTGTATTTCTACCCTTTGTATCAATTCTGTACCAGTCATTTCAACCGTTTGCAGAGGTTTCTACTATTTCTACCATTTCTAACGGCCCTTTCCAGCCATTTCTAGCATTTGTATCGTTTTTAGTCATTTCACCGTTTGTCCAGCTATTTGTAGGAGTTCCAGTCATTTCTATTGCCATCATCACATTTCCAACTATCGAGCCCTTTTCCGACATTGCTGGTCTCGTTATGTCATTAGCAACGTTCCTGTACCAGCCATTTCTACCATTTGTACCGTTTTAGTCATTTCCAACGTACCTTTACGTACCATTTCTAACAACCGTTTCCAGCCATTTGTTGTATTTCTACCCATTGTATCAGTTCCGTACCAGTCATATCAACCGTTTGTAGCGGCTCTAGCCATTTCTAGCAACCATGTCTAGCATTTGTAGCGGTTCCTGTTCCAGCCATCCAGCGCGCTCCTTTCCGCTGTCCTGTTCCAGTTTCCAACATTCCAGTTCCAGCTACTTCGTTCCCAGCATTCTCGTTTCTAGCGTTGTACCAACCAACTTCAAACATACACCTACCGTTTCAGTCATCCTGTTCCACCTATCTCGTTATCTGCAATCTCGTTTTCCACTATCCCATTTCTAGTATAATGTTCCTTGCATTCCTTCTATAAGATGTCACCTGTCTTTTTCGATAGTTAGAATCTGTTAAACCACCACTCTGATAACCTACATCTAAATACCATTTTCGTACATATTTTTAAGCTTCCCCGCCAAAATTTCTTTTCGTTTATGGGACGATAACTTATTTGTATACGTTTTCATATATAATTTAACCTTTTGCAAGTCGATCACTCTCACAATGTCAGTGTACATATCAATCATACATACATCCTAATAGCATACAGCTAATTCTATTTGAATTTGAACATATTAAAAACCTTCAACATCCAGATACATATTCACACAAAGAAACTCTTATATTAATAACCATATAGCTCAGATGCTTGGAACGATGACTCCCATGCGGGGGTTCCGTGATCGAAATCCTGTCGCAGCTTTTTTTCTTTCTAATCACCACAAGCATCAACAGATCGCCCGCATCCCTGCGATACATGCAACCCACAGAACACCGTTTAAATTAACGCCACAAGATGACGCCGCAACTAACACTCAGCTGTCAGCTGTCTAACCTATATGCCGACTCCGCGAACCCCAACCTTTAATAACGACATAACCTAACCTCTACGAGGCCCCCATCCATCCACGTCACAGCAGCCGTACCCAATAGTATATAAACTCCATTACATCGCAGCCTGTCATCAGCATCCTAACCTCTACGCGGCCCTCATCTATCCACGTCACAGCAGCCGTACCCAATAGTATATAACCTCCATTACAACGCAACCTGTCATCAGCATCCTAACCTCTACGCGGCCCACATCTTCAATAACAGCCCTGGCGCCCTCGTCGGAGCCCTTGTCAACTGTCTTCATGACGAGCAGCCGGGACCCCCACGGTTCGCTACCGTCCGAAAACGGGGCCCCTTTGTTCGCAGAACAAATGACACCCTCGATTGATTTTCACTCCAGTCAAATGCCAAACTGGCCTTAAATATGGTGAACACACTCCCAAATATGGCGTTTACACCCTCATGTTAAGCCAAAATGGCTCTAATTACACCGTTTACCACCTGGCTCACGTTGGCGATTTAAAGGTCATCTTGGTAAATTTTCTGCAAATTGAACCTTAGAATCTCTTATGGGAAATTCGATATATTTTTGGTCGATTTTGTGTACGAATCGGCATAGCCTATTTACTTTTACCCCCCCCCCTTATATCTGAAAGTATAAGATGCAAAAATTTGAAAAAAAAGAGGTGTAGCCCCTCACATGAACTTTAATGAAAAATAAGGAGAAGCCGCCTAATATTGATTTTGGGGGACAAATGACAGAATTAAATGAAACATAAAAAATTAAACTTGTTTCTAATGGATCATTTAATATATCAAATCACAGGGCTCATTATGACGAACACAAATATATTTTTAAAATTTTTTTAAAATGAATATTTTAAAATATTTAAAAAATTACCCTTTCCCTCCTTTATTCCCCAAACTATAACACCTAATTTTTGTTGTTTACAGGAAAAATACGAAGAAACCCCTAATATTAATAATGGGGGCCAAATTATAGAATTAAACGGAAAATAAAAAAAATATTATTTTAACCGTTCATGCAATACATCAAATGAAAGGGCTCGTTATGAGGAATACAAGTATATATTTTTCATATTTTTAAAATTAATTGTTTACAAGATATTAACATAAAGATGTAAGAATTCTCATTTCTCGCATTATTTCCGAAACCATATTACCTAAAATTTTGAAAATAATTAGGAGTACTGGAGCTCACTTGAAATTTATAAGAAAAATTATTAGAAAACCCCCATAGTAATTTTAGGGACAAATTATACAATTAAATGAAATTCAATTTTCAAACGCATCATGTAATATATCAGATAAAAGGCTCATTATGTGAATTACAAATATATCATATTTTTAAATTTTTTGTTTAAAAGATGTTAACAAAAATATTAAACATCGACTTAATTCCCACTTTAGAAACTACACTATTTAAATTTTGAAAAATATATTTTATTTGTATTTTTAAATAATTTGAATAACAGATTTAATAATTTCTAATCTAAAACTTGACCTATTTTGCCCTTTATCTTCCAATTTACAGTGCCTCAAAATTCAGACAGTAGATTATAAAAGGCTTCCCTGAAAGTTTATTAGTAAAATAAAACTCTAATGATAATTTTTGGGGGCCAAATTAGAAAATTAAATACATATGTATTCTTATAAAAATCAAGCGAATCCTGAAGCAGATAAAATAAAAAGTCTATGTGTGGAAAATGAAAGTGTATATTTTTTATAAATTTAAAACGCTTTAAAAGATATTAGGGTAAATATAAGAAAATGCACTCATTCCCTGCTTGTTGGAAACTGGAATATTAGAATCTTGAAGATGGTACGGAACCCTTAGTATGCGAGTCCAACTCGCACTTCACCAAATTATTTCTCATCTAGTTTATCAGTAACCTGTTTGAAAATTTTGTTGCAAACTTCAAGTTGTAGTCATAAATCACTTTAATTAACTTCAGTTAATCCCATACTTCTAACACCAAATTGCAATAGATTCTGTGGTTCTAATTCATAAATGTGCACAATCACTTCCAATGTCTTTATTTTAATAAAAAAAAAACAAATAATTCACTGTTTACAAAATAATTACTAATACTACAGCTGACTTCTTCTGTCTTTTCAATCACACGAATATAAACTCAACCAAGCACCTGCCCAACTTGTACGATCGTCGTCTTTTATAATTAGCATGGAATATACCCAAATTTCGATGGTTATTTCTTTGTTGTCGGAGGGTTTTTCAAGAATCTTCTGGTGGCCGCCTTTTTTCTGAACCCATAAAAATTTCGGGATAGCCAGTGTTGCCTATTTTTATTATTTCCTTAGAGCATGTACCTTCTGGAGATAGCCTGCAATGCACAAATTCCTGGAAATGGTAGAAAGAGAGAGCAATAGAGACAGTAACAGGCTATTTCACTTGATAAGTGAAAGCAGCTAATGAACAACTTGCTGATCGTATTTCATATTGGAAGCAGCTCCCAACCGAGTGAAATAGCCTATTGTCCTCTCTCTCTATTTAATGTTACCATGATATTTGTGCACTGAAGGCTATCTCCAGAAGGTACAAACTCTAAGAATATTGCAGCCGGTTGTTGTTTCCGTTGTTTTTATCCAAACGATTAATTTAGAAGGTTTCTTAATTGTTTCTCTTTTGCGGCGTAAAATAGGTGTTTGTGGAAGTTCAGTCATAAGTTCGAGTATTATAAGTATATACTCTATGTTAGTTGACAAGTAAACGTCAGAGTTTAAATTGTGTTTTGTGTTGTATGTTTCAAGAATTTAATTGAATGTTTGACTTTTGAGGACTTCCAGGTAAGATGGCGGGACAGCCACACGTGTAAATAGTTCGGTAATATAAAAGCATAAAATTGATATAGTTAAAATACAGTTAAAGCAAATCATAAGTGAAAAGTTATTCCTATTCTATTTCTACCAAATTAAAATTGTGTATTTCTTTAGCAATTCCTATATAGACGCTCAAGAAGTGTAAAACTCTAAGGCACAGACCTACCCTTTCTGTTCTGTTCTTATAGAACAGAAGAGAATCCGGGTTCATCGCCACATACTTGCCGGTCGCCGGGCTTTCTTGTTTTGCCCTCAGTCGTTATCTAGGGCTTGTGGTAGACACATCTAATATATGATAATTTGTAATGGACCATAACCAACTGATCAAGCGCACAGTTGTAGGAGAACTGGGGTAAAATCGCCGGCGCCAGTTTGTAACTGGGCTGTGTGTGTTGATATATGGAGCTAGTACGTAATCCATGCCTCTTTCTTACCGGTGAGAACATTCTGACCGGCGACGCTGGCCGGTTGCTTGCTGATCAGGAGTTCTTACCGTTCCGGATCGGTAGGTATGTGACGAGTGATATACTTTACATTGCGTTCTAGCCTTCCGTTACAATTCTTTTCTGTTATGTTCTTATAACAACAGAGCAGAAACAGTAGGTCTGTGCCCGGCCTAAGAAGTGATTAGTCTTAATGAAAGTAAAAATATAAGGCAACGTAGAAGGAAGTCCAACAGTGGTTGTCGCAGATGTATAAATGTATATAAATAATTGTTTTAGAATTTATAGTATAAAAATAATTGGTTTATACAAGATCCTATAAATGAGATTATGTAAGAAAATTACTATAATACATTTAATGGAGAATAAAAATATATTTAAGGAATTGGAGTTGATGCTGGCTAAATATTCTAAAGAAGATTGAGGCCATTAAAGGAAAAAGGAGAAGAAGAAGAATTTAACAATAGCAATTACAAAAATTTTCCGAAGAAAAAAAGGCAAAAAGAACAGGAATTACTGGAAGATAAAATAAAAAAAAACAAGAGCAATTAACGGAATTTCAGTAACAACAATTCCAGCAAATTAAAAATCCAAATGACAGTAAAATAACAGAAATAAAATGTGGAGTTGATGAGGTAAATAAGAAAATTGAAATAGTAAAAGATTCTGTTGAAATAAAAGTTAGTTATTATGAAGATAAATTATAAAATGAAATTCACAATGCACAAGAGATATTTGAAGATAAATTACATAATGGAGATCACAAAGTGCTGGAGATATTTAAAGACAAAATACAAAATTAACTTGAGAAGTTTTGGAAAGAACTTTTGGAAGGGGAAACATCAAGATGTAGTTGTTGCTAAAGGCTCTTTTGTGAAACCACCCACCTTTGATGGAAATTGTTCCTGGCCTATGAACAAAAGGCAGTTTGATACAGTTGCAACCACCAATGCATGAGGTAATAATGAGAAAGCTACAGCTCTTGTGATTTCTTAAGAGGGTCTGCACTGGAATTGCTTCAAAGAATTCCAGAAGAGCAACAGACAGATTATGACAAATTAGTTTCAGTCCTCTAAATCAGGCATGGTAACCAAAGTCTTAACTCAAGTTTATGAAATGCAACTTAGGTCACGAATCCATAAATTTGGGGAAAACTTATAAAAATTGGAAGCAAAGGTTACACGGTTGGTGAACCTAGCATATCCAGAGGGGCCAGAAGAGTTTCGAGAATAATTTGCAACCCAATGCTTTATTGAAGGTATTAGGGATGGTAAAACTCAGAGAAGTCTGCGACTATGTGGCACCAAAAGTGCAATGAGCTCTTCTTCGTGCTTTAGAAATTAAAGCAATAATGAATATGCCAAAGCCAAAAAGTAAAGGCAGTCTCTCTTGAGAAAGATTCCCAAGAAAATACAACTAACAATGAAGGCATGTTTAACAAGTTCTTGTCAGGGATGAAAAAGATGTTAGAAGACACGACTCATCGATCATCATCTAGAGACACGGACAGCCAAACCAGTAATACTAACGAACAGGAACACTTCGAGTAGTAGCATGGAGGGGCGAATGCTGACTAGCCATCCACCAGCGTCCAGGACAGAAGATGGAGGCAGTTTACTCATTCAAGGTACCATCAACGGCAAAAATATCACCATTACATTTGACACTGGTGCTGCTGTTTCAATCAAATCAAAAACAGGTGAATCAATGACTGTGTAAGGAGAAGCCGAAGTTGAACTGAAGTGGGCAGAATCCAGAATCAAACAAAAAGTACTGGTAGCAGACATCAAAGATGAATTTATCCTAGGTATGGACCTTATTAGACAGTATGACTTCATGTTCGATCCAAGGTACGACGTTTTGAGATTACTGAATGAAGAATGTCTATTAACAAGACCAACTAGTGATCATATGGCTTCAATAAAAGTCTTAGCAAAATGTTGGAGGTGCCGGGTAGAACTGAACAGTTCGTCCTTAGTCAGCTAGATAGAAATCCTGGAAGCTGTGTTGGATTGGTAGAACCCGGCCAGACATCACATAAATACCTGATTGGACGCACTTTAGTAAAAGCCAGACATGACATACCCATTAGATTGTTGAACCTGTCAAATAACGATATCCATATAGACCATAGTCAATTGTGAAGATGCATATAAGATATCGGCAGCAAAAATTGAGCCAAATAGAAAAATTATGATTTTGGAGATGGAGATGGAAACCCCATATACCATCCGAACATAAAAATGCAAAGCAGTTTATCGCAAATAACAGGGAAATTTTCAATAGCAATGATGGAGTTACCGGCCACACCTATATCGAAAACCACAGAATCAATAGAGAAAATGCCCAACCTATTCGGATACCTTCTAGACGAGTACCACTAGGTCAGCAACAAGCGGTTGACGGGAATATAGACACTATGCTACAAAGTGGAATTATTGAACAGCTCAAAGATAAACAAGAAGTACGGGGCTTCTTGGGCCTTTGCTCTTATTACAGACAATTTGTGGAAGGATTTGCTATCATCGCCGTTCCATTACATAAGCAGACAGCAGAAAAAGAGTCGTTCCATTGGAACTAGGCGCGCGACGATGCACTTAAGAGATTGAAAGCAGCTCTGTGTTCGAGCCCTGTTCTAGCACGGCAAGTTTATTCTCGACACAGATGCCAGCAATAACGCGATTGGAGACGTTTTATTCCAGGTCCAGGATCCGATTGTTGATCATTACCACAATATCTTTACGGTCGTGAAATTTTTATAAGAACTGATCATGCGGCTCTCAACTGGGCCCTGAACATAAAGACGAAGGACAGTTCGCTAGGTGGATGGAAAAACTACAGAAGTATCATTTCAAGATGCAGTACGGTGCCGGCCGTATTCATAACAATGCTCACCCTTTGTCGAGAAGACCCTGCCGCGAAGACTGTGGGGATTGCAGAAAAATTGAACAAAGAGAAGGCATCCCTATCAGACAGATTAGAGCCACTGTAAATCAAGATTGAACTACTGAGTAGTGCCGAACAGACCAGTAACAAGATTCACATATCCAACTAATTTTGACGAAGAAGAATGAAGGAGCGGACAGACCCCGATGGGAAGAAATATCTAGTCAAGGAATGACCCTAAAAGCCTTGTGGGACCAAAGGGATTCTGTTCGGGTCGAGAATGGAGTTTTGAAGAGAATCTGGGAAAGTGCTGACGGAAAGGAAACCAAGTCTCAGTTAGTCGAAAAGAGTACCCGCCATTCTGAAGGCATTTCTGGAGGTGACTTGGGTATAAATAAAACCTTTGATAAAGTACGAGAATGATTTTATTAGGTGAACTATTACGAAGACGTAAGAGAATGGTACCGTAAATGCGACGTATGTGCAGCCAGTAGGTAAGGGACCCAAAAATCGATCAGTTGGAAAAATGAAACAGTACAAGTTGGGTATTCATTTTAAAAGAATTTCCATCGACATAACCGGACCATTCTCAGTAACCAAGACGGGCAACAGATATATCCTTGTTGCTGTTGATTACTTCAGCAAGTGATCCAAAGTGCTTGCTATTCCCAATCAAAAGTGACCACGTTTGCAACGGTTTTAGTAGAACAGCTGCTTAGCTGATTTGGGGTACCAATGGACAAGGCAGGAATTTTGAATCAAATGTGTTCCGGAAGGTCTGCGACTTGATGGGTATTAACAAAATTAGAACTACGGCGTTACATCCATCAGACAGCATAGTAGAGAGATTTAACAGGACTCAAGAAATGCATCTTTCCAAAGTGGTCGACAGTAACCAACGGAATTGGGATGACCACATACCTCTGTTCTTGCTAGTATACAGATCCGCTGTACATGACAGCACCGGGTTAACTCCAGCTAAGCGTCTGTTCGGAAAGGAAATAAGACTTCCATGCGACCTGGATTTTGGGACACCATATGAATCCCCTTTTAAAGTTAATGATTATGGAAATCAATTACGGGTAAAAAAGAGGATAAATGATGTGTAGCGCATCTAACGCAGTCCAACGACAAAGATGAAGGTCCATCTGGATCTTATTAAGGGGATGCATTTAATCGGGATAATCAAAACTAAAGGGGGAAGCAGTGTCACGAAAAGTTATAACGGCGGCCGAGAGGGGACCCTGCATATACCAACCAAATGTCAGTTCAGGAAAGATTTACAAAATTCTCCATTAGCACCATAGAGTAATCTCGATGAATCTTGAATGTCGTATTGTAATGTTTTTATTTTCACACTCGGGTTAAGTTCTTAGATCAATGGCTATTCTTTCGAATGTACTGCCCACTTTATATTGCTTCATGGCAGCTTTTGGTCGCTTCTGAGGCCCATTACTTGCTGCACAAACAGTACATTTCTGGCACCAGTCCTTGACATCCACTTGGCAGTTTACCCAATAGAAGCGTTCTCTCAACTTCCCTAGGATTTTCGTTACTCCTAGATGTCCTCCAGTTGTACCATCCTGTAGTTCTCGTAAAACCTCTGGTCTCGTATTTCAATCAATCTGTTTTCTGTCGTTTCCCTCCTCTGGAGTTTCCAGGACGCGCTTCAGAAGTCCATTTTCCAGGATAAGGGAGTTCCACTGAGCCCAGTACGACTTTATGGTTGGTGAGTATCGGGAAATCTCCTGCCACGTAGGTTTGCGGTCTTCTTCCTTCCACCGGATCACTTCTTTTAACTCCGGATCCACTTTCTGGTCTTTCTGGATCTCTGCAGATTGCCAATGGTCATCGACGGCGGTAGTTCTAGAGAGAACAGCTGCTTTTTCTTCAGCTCGCTGACAATGTTTGCAATCATCAGGGCATGGTCTCCTCGATAAGGCATCAGCATTCTTATGGCTTGTCCCAGCGCGATCTTCAGTCTCGAAGTCGAATTCTTGCTCAATCCACCTTGCCACTTGTCCTTCGGGGTTTTTAAACTGCAGGAGCCTCTTCAGTGCTGAGTGATCAGTCCTCAGGAGGAATCTTTTACCATAGAGGTACTTGCAGAAATGTTCCACCCCCTGTACCACAGCCAAGAGTTCCCTGCGAGTAACGCAGTAATTCCGTTCTGGCTTGCACAAGGTCTTGCTGAAATAGCCGATGACTTTCTCCTGACTCTCTTGAATCTGCGACAGCACCGCACCAATTTCGACATTGCTTGCGTCGGTAAAGGCAAAGGGTTTGATTTTTTTCTGTTTATCCACAGCTACTCCCTCTGCGGAAACCACATGTCCAAGATATTGCACCTCTTTTTGGAATAGCTGACACTTCTTCGGGCTTAACTTTAGTCCGGAACTTCTAAGTCGCCGAAACACCCCCTCCAGGTACTTTACGTGATCTTCAAACGATGTTCCAACCACGATAATGTGGTCAATATACACCACCAATCTTTCAAACCTTGCTGGAGCATTACACAATCCAAACGGCATCACCGTGAATTGGTAAAGTCCTGAGCCGACGGTAAAAGCAGTCTTTTCGCGGTCTTCTTTAGCAAGTTCCACCTGCCAATAACCGCTCCTCAAATCCAGGGTGGAAAACATCTTCGATCCAGCCAACGTATCTAGGGTATCATGTATTCTTTGAAGAGGATAGTTATCTTTCTTTGTAGCGTGGTTTAATTGCCGGTAGTCTACGCAAAATCGGGTCGAACCATCTTTTTTTAACCAAAACAACTGAAGAAGTCCAAGGGCTATTGGATGGTTCAATTACACCTTCTTCCTCCATTTCGCGCACTATCCCGTAGGCTTCTTCTCTTTTAGCTAGAGGTAGTCTTCTCGCCGACTGTCGAATAGGTTGAGCATCGCCGGTATTAATTTTATGTTTCACCAGGTCAGTCCGTCCTTTTTTTTCCGTTCCCTCCATCGAAGATATCCTGGTAGTTCTAACGATGTCCTTCAATTATGCCTTCTTGGATGAGTCGCTGATGAATCTTTCCAGTTCCTCAGATAATTTAAGTGGTGGTATTTCTACATGATGTGTGCTTCTGAATACAGAGGAAACTGTGGAACAATGGCCCAAAGTTGTTCTTTTGTTTGGCACAACCGATTAATGATTCAGTGATTCAGGTTCATTACTCTTACTGGCACAATCTCCTTGGCACGAAACAGAGTCTTCCCCAGTGCGACTCCGGGGCCTACATTTCCGTCGTTAAGTTCGGGATCAAATATCATCACTGTTCCAGCTTTAGCTTTCCCATCCAGGCAAGCATCTACAATGATTTCAGCTCTTTCCGGAACATTTACATCCTCTGCCAAGATTGCTCGTACCATTATCTCATCTTTCCCATGAAGCACCACTTCTTCGTCATTCACTCGCAGAATTCCATCTTTGAAGTTTAACTGGAATCCCTTGGAACTCATGACATCCATTCCAATGATGACTTCGTCTTCGATGTCTGCCACCGATGTTGGAATGCTGTATTTCCCAAGACCATTTCAACCGTTATTTCACCATGGACTTTCGCTGCTTCTCCTGTCGCTGTTTGCAGTTGCCATTTTGTTGGTTTTATCATCGTCTCTAAACGATATTGGAGCTTATAACTGTTTTTGTCGCACCTGTATCCAGCAGCATTACACATTGCTTCTTATTAATAATGCCATCTACAAAGACACTGTTAGCGTGGTTGCGTAGCGAAGCGACATAGGCGTTTTAGGCTTGTTGGCTACAGGTCGACGATGGCCCCTTCACATCGACCCTCTTTAGTTTTCCGACGAGGAAGTCGGGCCTCCGTTGCTCTCCTTGCAACGAATTCGAATGTGTCCTACCTTACCACACTTCCAACATCTCAGTTGTCTTTTCTCGGTAAGGACTTCCTCTACTATCTTCTTTACAGAGGCCTTATCATTTCCGACACCTTCAATGATTCGGACTCTGCTCTGACCTCTACAGGTGTTCTTCTCAGCCTCGAATTCCAGAGCTCGAGCCAGTGCATCCACTAATTTAGTCGGTCGAGCAAGGGTCAATGCTTGCTGGCTTCGTTGTCCCGCAGTCCATCCAAAAACGCTTGCACTGCTAACCTTTCTATCACATTTTCCGGCGAGGCTGAATAGGCAAGGCGAACCAGACGGGCAATATCAGCTTCAAACTCTTGTAGGGATTCATTTGATTTCTGGTGGCGATTTTTCGATTGGGAGTGGTAGACGTGCTCCAAATATGTCTGGCCATACCTCAGTTCTAGTTGTTTGACCAGTTGATCGTAGTCTTCTTGCTCAGAGGTATTCAAGGTTTGCAAAATATCTGTAGCATCTCCTCTTAAGGCGACGATTAATGCTATTGCCTTCTCCTTAGCCGACCATCCGTTTAACTTTGCTGCAGTCTTGAATTGGCGCCTATAGTTAGTCCATGACGATTTTCTTTTGGTTTTTGAATGTGTTTCTCCGCTTTGTATTGTGACTACCTATTCTTTTATTTTGCTGATCTTACCCTCCATTATCCATATTCGCTCTTCTATCCGCGGTTCATTTTTGACTGACTCTTCGACCAGTGTTTTCTTTAGCTCCTCCATCTGAGCCTCATTCTCTAATATTATCTCTTCCAGCATTTCTGAATTTTTCTGTACCATGCTTTTCAAATTCTCTTCTAATGATTTAGAATTTTCTAGTAATTTATCTTCCAGGGTTTTAGAATTTTTGCTAATTTATCTTCTAGGGTTTTAGAATTTTCTAGTAGTTTGTCTTCTAACGCCTCTTTCATGATTTTAGAATTATTTTGTAATGTTTTTAGCTTATCTTCTAAATTTTCCTCCATTTTCTTTAATAGCATACTCATGTCTCCATTACCAGAAATTTCAAACATATAAGTATCGGGATCGTTACCTTTTCTCCAGTTCTTTTTTTAAATCAGTCACTTTCATTGGTCCAAATTCACTGCTTTAAACATCGTTAGTCGATTTATTTTCCACTAGTTTCACAAATACACAGAACATCTGACCCCACTGTAATGTTTTTATTTTCACACTCAAGTTCAGTTCTTGGATTTATTTAAAAATACTGTCCAACTCACTCTAATTTATTTCTACTACTTTTACACAATTTATATTCACCGAACTATTTACATTTTATCTCTACTTAAATATACGGCTGTCGAAGACTGAGTGAATCCCATCGCCAGCTGTCCGTATTTATATATTTCTCTCGGAATTATTCTGGCAAGTCAACGAACTACCGGGAAACTTCTTTCATGTGTTCTGGAAGCTTCAAGGGAATTCCCAGTAACGGCAGCGGTCGGCCTGTTGAGAGACAAAACATTTCGGATTCCCAGAAGTAGCGGAATAATGTCCCTTCCACGAATTGGTCGATGGCCGATTGCAACAGCTGTCGGATGAATTCTACAGTATAGTATATAAATAGGTGTTTTTCAGCCATAAGTTCAGTTGAGTAGTATAAGTAGTGAAGTATATGCTCTAAGTTAGTTGACAAGTAAACGTCAGAGTGTAAATTGTGTTTTGTGTTGTGTTTTAAGTATTTGAATTGAAGGTTAAAATTTGTTGTTTTTTTTTCATCGTTAATAAAGTAGTATTAATTGGACGACAAGTCTCTAATAGAACCCACGGGAATCCGTATCAATAGGATGGTTGAAATATAAGGCTAAATTGAATTATAGTTATACAGGGTGCTTCAAAAAATATTGTTTTGCGTGGCACATAAGTAGTTGCGTATATAAGGTGGTTGAAATAAGACTGGAGTAAAACAGTAAGGATATTTGCGTCAAAGGACGGCATAATTACAGTTATACAGAAGAGTTCAAAAGAAGGTGGACTAAAATTATAGTTATACAGGGTGGTTAAAAAAGTTATATAGACTGGAACCTAACTATTTGTTTATAGAGATGGGTAGGTTCGAATGGACACGCATCCTTCGACCCGCATCTCTAGTGTTAGTGATGGATGAAGATCCGACGGCATTTCGGACACAGATCCGCGGACCTGTCGGAGTGGCAAGAAACGCATGCAATGAGCGGTACTGATACCTACAGTTTAGATAGACACCAATCCTCTGACCTGTATGAATGAAGGATGTATATCGTTACCGATCGGCGAAACCACATGCTGGTATTATACGCAGGACCGGCATTGAAACATGCCATGAGCGGTACTGAATTAATGATGGCGGACTGGGATCTGCGGATCGGAGTGAGGAGAACGGTATTACCGATAGTTTGATCATATAGAATTATTATAGTTGTTGGTTATATATTTTTTCGTTCCATTTGTCGAGTAAGGAGGAGGTTATCAATTCGTCGCGTATTTTTTTTGCGCTTTTTTTTGTATGTATGTTACCTGATTTCTTCTCCTGTGGTGCACTGTTTTGAATGAATATGGTCTTGTTTAATAGAGTATATATCCGGATTGGTGAAACCTCAAATTTTGGAAAAGAATTCTATTGGTAAAGTGATAACATTTGTGAATGAACACATGCGTGCATGGAAATCGACCAATATCCCTAATATTTTAGTCGATTTTTCGATAACTTATGGATGTGTATAGTTTTTAACGTTTAATCTATTAAGGAAGATCCTTAGGTGACCTCATATACTTTTCTGTGACTTGCAACTTGCAGTTTTGCAGAAAATCGCCGAAAATTCCAAAATTCTTATCAAAAATTTCATCGAAATGACATAACGGACATTTCCTCATAAATATTTTAATTCCAACGTAATAGTGCGGTAATTGTAGGCACTGGAAAGTTTAATTGCGAATTTGAAAATTTGCTATGTACACCTCAAGCATATAGGTAGTAAAGCATAGTATTTTCGACTCCTTAAATCAATGAGTACCAAGCTCGTTTTGTTTGTATACCAGGCAAATACCTATTTAAATGCAATTTTTTCCATTTTGCGAAGACGGTGCTTTTGGTGGTCACATTCTCCCGGCCTAATAGAACAGTTAGTGACAAAACATGTCAATCTGCTAGTTGGTGCGTTTATAGACAGGGTGTTTAGTTATAGCAAACAAAATCACAAAGTAAAGTGATAGAAGGAGTTGCATTTATATGAAGATTGAAATATCGGACGGACTAGAATGATAGTGGTCCGTAGGCAGCCGTATATACAGGATGGTTGGAATATAGGGTGGACTAGACGTTTGGTGGTATAAAAATGTTGGAAAAAATGTGAAATTAAAAGTATATAGGGTGATTAAAAAACTGTTATATGTGTGTGATTAAAAAAAGTTCTTTTATAGCCCATAAGAAGTTGCATAAAGTCTGGAGAGGAATTAATGTTACACAGGGCGATAATATAAAATATTAAAAATTAAATAATTTATGGGTTAGCCCACAAGGAGTTATATACTATGGTTAAAATATAGGACGGATTTGACTCCGTAAATATGGGATGGATTCTACTCCGTCCTATAGTTTACAGAAGGCAGCTAACAAATTTATGCTTGTCCGTGAGCAGTCGTATGTACAGGATGGTTGGTACATAGGTACATAGGTTGGAGTGGAATTATCTATAGTTATACAGGGTTGTCAAAAAAAGTTGAAAAAAGGTTATATGGCGTAGTCCATAAGGCATAAATATATTTTGGGCTTATTAAGTCAACGCTTACTAGTACATTTTGTTCGTAAAGATTTACCTTTCAATTTAAATGAGAAAGTATTATTGTGTAATGTTGAGGCTTTAGATGTTACCTGGTTCTGTCTATTAAGATTTATACATACAAAATAAAAAATAAAGAGTGAAAACTGCCTGAGTTCAAAAAAACTAGAAAGTTGAAATATAACATTTTATAAAAAAATATAACCGACTCTAGCAAATAGATAACATATTCAATGTTGTTAGGTACCTATCCAGGAAGTAAAAAATGTAAACATTAAAAGGTGCTCATTCTGTACAAATTAAATATCTACCAATCTAGTATATTTTTTAAGTCGGAGCCAAGCAACAATCAAGTTTGATGAATTAGTAGATAAGTACGCAATGAAGGATTTTAGATTTGCTTGGCACCGGCTTCAAAATATACTAGATTGGTAGGTAAAATTTGTACAGAATGAGCACCTTTTAATGTTTACATTTTTTACTTGCTGGGTAGGTACCTAACAACATTGTATGTGTTATTTTTTTGCTAGAGTTGTATTTTGTTATAATTATTTTTAACTTTTTAGTTATAGGTAGAAGTCGGTTATATTTTTTTAAAAAATGTTTTATTATTTGTAATTATTAGTTTTGATAAATAATCATCGTTTTCTCGTAATTTTATTATAAAAAGATTAAAAAAATAAAAATTTTTTATGCCTACACTTTAAAACTTTATTTGCTTGTTCGTAATTAAAACCAATATCTTAACTGTGGGTTATTGATATAGTGCCATAATATCTTGCTAACAGTATTACACTCTAAAACCCCGCCTACAGTCCGACTCTGGAGATCACAGTTAGACAGCCGGACTCATATGGATCCGACGGACTCCTGACCTGGATGTACATCTTTGGAACTGGATGCATATCCGGATCCAACTCCGAATTATGAGCGGACCTACCCATGTCTACTTGTTTATTCAAGGAGGTTGAAGTAAAGGTGGCGTAAAATTATTGTTATTAAGTTTTTATCAGAAATGTATACCCTCTTCGAGGTGTCATTCTTTTGTACGCAAGACAATATATATAATATATATTGTTTCTGGTGAGGGAACCTTCATCAGTTGCGCTTCCCACAATTGAATGTCATCTCGAACACTTCTTTATGTATTTGATACACATCGTTAAATTTAGAGAAGCGAAATGTAAAGACCGACATCTAGGATTTTCGGGTAAACTAGCACATAGAGGTTCCGAATCTGGAGCCGTTTCATGTAATTGCTGTTACCCGTAACTCCTGGGTTAGAGTCTCACGATGAAATTTTCAGGTTAACTTCAGCTGTCAGAGATATTGAATACTCTCTTCGAGGTGTCATTCTTTTGTACGCAAGACAATATATATAATATATATTGTTTCTTGTTAGGGAACCTTCATCAGTTGCGCTTCCCACAATTGAATGTCCTCTCAAACACTTCTTTATGTATTTGATACATATCGTTAAATTTGAAGACTCCAAATGTAAAGAACGACATCTAGGATTTTCGGAGAAACTAGCACATATAGGTTGCGAATCTGGAGCCGTTCCATGTAATTGCTGTTACCGGTAACTCCTAGGTTAGAATGTCACGATGAAATTTTCAGGTTAACTTCAGCTGTCAGAGATATTGAATACTCTCTTCGAGGTGTCATTCTTTTGTACGCAAGACGATATATATAATATATTGTTTCTGGTTTGCGAAAAAAACACGTGTTAACAGCGAATTTTAAAATCGCATTGCTCAGTGTCAGCTAGTAAAGGGTGGCGGATGTGAACACTTGCTTTGATTTATTTTCTTATTATTTTGTTACATTTATGCCCTTTAGTTGATTTTTTTTCGTTTAAGAGAATAAGAGAGAATTTATTTTCTAGAAAAACTTGTTATGTAACCAATTTAAAATTCAAACGTCCTGTTTGTAGAATTGATAGTTCTTTCTAAGCGATATATAAAATATTGGAGTTGCTATTTATAAAAATTGTGTATGACGTCATAAAGACCATGTTAATAACGTCATGAGAAATCTATTTATTTATATAAATTTGCGCATTACTAAAGTCTGCTTTTACCTGGGTAGATTTTATTTGGTATGTTCCATACTTTATGTGTATATTAAATTAAGAGAAGGTGTTGCGCCACTTCTCAAGTTCCATTTCTTTTGGCCTAATTCCAATAATTTATCTTTGTAACAATAATTATTATTATAAAAGTTTAAGCTTCTAACAACATGGGGTTTCAAGGGGGCCGTAAAATGTTAAAATGATTTTACAATTAAATTAAATTGAAGATGGATTTCGATAGGAAAATGAAAAACAGACCCTTTTCGTTTTAGTCGGTTTTCCGATTCTATCGATAATTTGAGACAAGAACCTATCGCGAGCGGATTACATTATTTCCAAGAAAGTTTTACATAAAAGTCAAATGGCCCATAATGCGACTTCCGGTTACACAAGAAATTACCTTTACCGACTGGAAGTGTTTACTTTTTTTGGCAGCTTAAAATAAAATGTTATAACAATATTTATGCCTTAGAGGACTGGGCGGGACAGATAGTCCTAGTCTATATAGTTTTAAATTATTAATAGAGAAAGTGTTGAATTGATAGTAGTGAAATTTTGGTGAATTGTATAATAATGACAGATTGTTTGACATTCCAGATTTCAGTTTAAATAAAGAACCTTTTTTGTGGAATTTAAATTGTGTTCATCCAACCTAGAGTACATAAAAATACTCTTAAAACGTTTTTATACAGAGATTTAAGATCATATTTCATAATAACGAAGCTACTTTAATATCTCAATTTTCATGAATCAACTTCGTATATATAGTTATCTGTATTTAAGTGAAATCATATGCGTGAAATATCTAAGAGTATCCCACTGAACTACAAAGTTGTCTGTCAACTTACTTTCCTTCTTGAACATTTACCGTTAAAAAATCGTCCGACCTTCCGAAGTTTGCTCATAATTAGTTAGTATGTTGTCATCGGTGAAATGTTGGTGAATTTCAAAGAAGAATCATCATGAACGAAGATGAATCAAATAATACTGAAGAAACTAGCAACAACTCTTTGAAGGTATGTATCTAGTTATTTGGCCTTGTCTTGTTTAGAATTTTAAATAGTTCGGCAGTTGTAAATACATAGTTGAATATGAACACCTAACCAGCATTTCATTCGTCAACAATTTAAGTACTGCGTTTTTTTGGAAATTAATTTGCTATTTGTTTTTCTTCTCTTCTGAATACAAGGATAGCTAGTTTAAATAAATATTATTTTACGTCAGAAACAACTATGGAATTCCTGTCGATATAATTAACAGTTTCATCTAGCTGATTGGATAATTAGTTATTGAGTTATTTGGAAAAAACTGTAAAAAATAGGCAGTTTTCAATCATTCATAGTTATGTTTAAAAATGTAAAAAAACTCGACAGAAAGTTTTGATTTTAATGAGGTAAATAACTGGTAAGAATCTCAGCATTACGGCTTAGAAAGATTTCTCGCAAATCGTTTTTTTTTTTCGATTTAATGTGAAGTTTACAATGCTCCCATTTTGCCCTAAATCAAGTTTGTAACCCTCTGGAATGAAAATATTACTTATCAAATCTTTCAGTACAATCTCTCATAAATTAATATTATTTGGGTTTTGTTTTATTGTACATTTTATTATTCGTTATTAAATAAAATGTACTGGTGGAGAAAATTTCCTTCCCCTGAATTTCCTAGGCTTTGAACTGTCTGCAGATAGTCCAGATACGAGAAACGGTGGGTAGCATAATTTGTTTAAGGTGTTGACCAAAATTCGAAGCTCATGAGCAAATCACTATTTCTTATTTCGTTTTTGCACTCTTACTATTATATTGGTATGTAATTATTCGATTTATTTTTCTATTATATAAATTATGTAGGCAAGTAACCATTTGAATTGGCTGCGGGATTAAAGATCCACTGAGTCATCAATATTTCAAGTGGTTGAACACTACTTTTGAGGCAGAGAATGCAGAAAATTGTGAAAATAGGAAATTTTCGATTAGGGTAGATATCATTTTACAAACGTTTGTTCTCAATGAATCAACTAAAAGGATTTTCAGGTCAAAGGGCCCAGTTTTAAATTCATTATTCATATAAAAACGTAATAGAGTTAAAGTACAATAATGAAAATTATATGGGGACCTTCATACTATAAAATTGATGATGGTACGGTGCAGAACAAAATATAAGTTTTAGATTAAATGTGATCGACTTTGTTACTTTCAAAACTGTAACAATGAAAGTCACCAAAACAATTACGGGGATAAATCATATATAAACGTTAATTTTTTTCATACCTTTATTAAATAATATTACACACAAATCTTTGTTTTAACAGTTTTGGGAGTTTAAGCAGTCTTTGTTCAAGAATGTTTGAGGGCCAGTTGCAACTGCGCATATGCTCCTCGGCTTCTTAATTTCTACCAAATGGTTTTCCTCTCGGTAATTCTTTCAAGAGCACAAACAATAAATAGTCACAAAAGGACAAGTCAGGGCTATAAGGAGGGTTTCCCAGCCCATTTCTTGCAGTGTATTCCTTGTTTTTTTTTCGAATTCGCGGTTTTTGTCAATCATAACAACTGGCAGTAGTTATCCGCATTTCACTGTACGGTGGTCTTGTAGAAAATCGATCAGTAACATTATCTTAGAGTCAAAAAGAATCGTTGCAAGGACTTTTCCAGCTGAGAGACGAGGTTTGGACTTTATTCTTTCTTCGCCACGCCTTACCGACCATTTTAAACGATCTCACCTGCTTTGGGTTTCCAGTCAACAAACTCGGAACCCATTAAGCACTAATTTTTTTGAAACCAATTTGATCAACGATAATTGCTTGAACACTTTCATAGCTGACACCCAATTCTGAGGCACTTAGCTGTAAGGTTTGTGCTTGGGCGTCGATCATGATTATCGTCATCGTCCACCGATAAATTCTTACACACGATTCTGAGACAGTGTACTATCCCCAAACTATACTTTCAAACGAGTTAAAATTTCTGAGGGTCTAACGCCTTCACTGGTTAAAACTTTATGATAATCTGTTGCGCAACAGATGAATGTACCTCTTGCTCGGTCATGGCTGTACTCTATGCTGACCACAGATCATATAATAGGTACTGACGACAAAGTCAAGCATACGCGTTCACCCTGCTCGTTTCTGCATGCCTCATAAACCAAATATGTACTCCACACAACATCGTCTAGCTCGAAACTGCATTCCAAGCAAAATTACCGTATATATTTGATTTACCCTCGTATATAATGTAATTTTCTTGAGAAAAGCATTTTAAATATCATGTCAATGACATGCTATTCGTATTCTACCATTTAGGGAAATGCTGTTCCCCCTCCATTAATATTTATGCGTTGCCGAATACCAAAATGCAGAATTTCAAATTATATTTGCAAATATTAGAACAAACCCAAAAGAATGTTAATATATGACGAGTTGTGCCGAAAGATTTGGTAATTACCATGTTCTATTCAGATTTATAGAAAAATAATTTAATGCAGAATGCGATCATTGTCAACATCACTAAAAATAGAGATCTCTTGAAAAAAAAATTACATTTGTGAGAAAACCTTCAAAGCCAAGAAGTTGACATTTGGAATGGTTATTTTCGATAGGCAAGTGAGACTTTTTAACAATTTTTATCGTTCTAAATTTTTTTGCCAATAGCTTTTCCAGAATAACTTACTTATTAGTTAACCAATCCTATCGATCAACATCTAATTTTGTATGTCCTAAAAATGCGTATACAACACACTTACCTTTGATACTGTAAATCTTTTTTCTGTTGCTGTGAAGTCACAAAATACCTCGTAAATTAACTAAGAAGTAAAAATGTGTTACCAAAACTTTTTTTGTGTACCGTCTTCAAGAAAAAAATATTCAAACACCTATGGAATTTTTTTGCAAAAATAATATTAAAATAATTCTAAGTTCCCTACTCTACAACTTTCTAGGTGTTATTGCGAATCCAAAGAACCCTTGTTCACATTTTTTTTAACCTTAGCAAGAATTACGAATTGATAAACTATATTATCTAGGAATTTAGTATTTTTACCGAGTTTATTATATGCGATCATAAATCAACAATTTCTTCTAGTTCCGCCGTTCAATTCAACACATGAAACTTGAAAGACAAAATTATTGTTACAGAAAATTAGTATATGGAAAATGAAAATAATAACACAATTTCGGAAGATATAAATATTATAACTATAAATTGGTAAAGAAAGAACAAGTCTATTAACAGAAAAATGTTGGAATAAAATATTCAAATTAATAGAGCTTGTTACCAAATTCTGTAGCGACATATGTAAAGACTCGATAATATGGATCTATTCAAAAATGTAATAAAGTAATATATTTTGCCCAAGTATTAGAAGAGATAGCTGAATTCAGCAGTGCTTTAGAATAAGTGCGTCACACGCATATTATTATAAACTTCAAGAAACCCTTTGATACAATATATCCCCGACTTGACCATACAGTGTATCGCAGCACACTCCCTCTAAGGCACACATAACGTGCCTTTAGGGAAAAAATCACTAACCCCAGATATCCTAGATATCAAAAGGGTTTAGCTCTGTGGGAGCCCTTGTCAGGTTATCAGAAACGTGACTGGAGTCGTGGCAGCTTCCCATAAATTTTCTGACCGTCAGGGCTGTTCCTTACAGAACGGCTTTTTGCATTAGTTGGTAAAGATGTTGGTCCAGAGGTATTTTAAATTATTTAGTAGAAGTTTTGGGACTACTCCTGTTGCTGACATAACAATTGGTACAGTTCGTGTGTTGTTTATGTCCGGCTGTGCCTTTATTTGAAATTCCAAATCCTTGCATTTGGCATTTTTTCAGCCTGCTTAAGATTTATGTTATTGCTATGTCAATTAAGGTTGTTTTCCTAGAGATTTTATCTACTAAAACTATATCTGGTCTATTGTGAGCAACAGTCCGATCGGTCAGTATCGTGCGGTCCCAGTACAGCTTGTAGTTGTTATTTTCTAAAATAGATTCTGGTTTGTATATATAGTAGGGTGTTCTTACCGACTCTGATAGCTCAAGTTTCAGCGCTAGTTCCTGGTGCATCATTTTTGCCACAGCATCGTGTCGTTCTTTGTATTCAGTTGCAGCGAACGCTTGGCAATCTCCTGTAATATGCTGGATAGATTCAGATGTTTGGCAACCATATCTGCATCTGTCGTTGTTGATAGAAGGGTCTCTGACGATGTACTTTAGATAGTTCTTAGTTGGAATTACTTGATCTGGGATTGCCAATATAAAGCCTTCCTTTTCAGGGTACATATGACCCGAGATCAACCAGTAGTTCGACGCTGAACTGTCGACATTATCTTGGTTGACGTCATTTATATGTCTTCCATGAAGCTTCTCTTTCCATTTGAGCAGCGTCTGATCAGTTGTCTGGTGGTATACTTGAACTTGTTGTTCTGTCAGTCACAGAGGTGTTGAGTCATTAACCTGACATATGACTCTGTGTAGATCAGAAAATTCTGCGAGTTTCTGGAAATGATTACGCAAATTAGAAATTTGTTGATCACGTAACTTGCCTATATCTGCCAATCCTCTTCCTCCTTCACACCGGGGCAATGTTGTACGTTCGACACAGCTCTTTGGATGGTGATTTTGAGCTTTTGTTAGTAGTATTCGAACTTTCCGTTGTAATTGTTCGAAGAGTAACTAAGCACTGAATACGCGTAGGTGTTAATAGCCTGAAACAAATTTTTACTGTTAAGTTTGGTCTTCAGCAGTCGTCTTACCTTTCTATAAAACTCTGTTGTTAAGTCCTTTTTCATGGTGGTGTGATCAATTCGTTGAGCCTGCTTTATTCCAAGGTATTTGTAAGTATGGCCTTCCTCCATGGATTCAATTGAGGTGCAATCTCCCATTTCGTATGGCCCCTGCTATGAGTGCTTTTAGGGGGAAATTCACTAAACCCCAGATATCCTAGATATCAAAAGGGTTTAGCTCTGTGGGAGCCCTTGCAAGGTTTTCAGGCCCGTGGTTGGAGTCGTGACGGCAGTTTCCCATGAATTTCCTGACCGTCCGGGCTGTCCCTATCAGGACGGCTTTTTGCATTTGTTTGTAAAGATGTTCGTCCAGACCGAGGTATTTTAAATTGTTTAATAGATGTTTTGGAACTAGTCCTGTCGTTGACAAAACTATTGGTACAGTTCCTGTGCTGTTCATGTCCCACTGAGTCTTTATTTGAAATTCCAAATCTCTATATTTCGTTATTTTCTCAGTCTGCTTGATATTTATATTATTGTTTTTAGGAATTGCTATGTCAATTAAAGTTGTTTTCCAAGAGACTTTATCTACCAAAACTATATCTGGTCTATTGTGAGCAACAGTCCGATCGGTCAGTATTGTGCGTCCCCAGTACAGCTTGTAATTTTTATTTTCTAAAACAGATTCTGGTTTGTATTTATAGTATGGTAATCTTACCGACTGTGATAATTCAAGTTTCAGTGCTAGTTCCTGGTGAAGTATTTTTGCCACAGCATCGTGTCCTTCTTTGTATTCAGTTGCAGCGAACGCTTGACAACCTCCTGTGATATGCTGGATAGATTCAGATGTTTGGCAACCGTACCTGCATCTGTCGTTGTTAATAGAAGGGTCGTTAACGATGTACTTTAGGTATTGGTCTGAATCTGGTAGACAATGTCCCTCGTTTCCTTGGACTTCCATCGTCTTGAAAAGGTTGATCTCACAACGTTTCAATAGATTTGTATCTACTATCGTCATGAGGTGAATTATGGGAAATTCAGTTTATTCCTGGTATTTATATCTTTAATCGGTCATGCGTCGCAGGTCATGGTCATTGGGTCTCATCCGGTTCAATCAGTGTCGTCGTATCTGGCGGTAGGCTGTCGGTGATGCTTAGCGACAGTGGCCCAAGGAGGGATTTCCAAATGTTTTTAATTTGGACGCTGGGCTCGCTAATTATATTCTCGTTCGAGATTATATATGCTGTCTCTATAAATTTTCTTTTATACCAATGCTCCTCCTTGTGAATTACCCTGGCCTGGTCCCAGTTGATATTGTGGTGTTCGGTCCATGCGTGGTTAGCTAGCCCAGACTTCGTTAGCTCCGCCCTTTGAGTAGCTGTGCGGTGTTCCTTAACCCTGGTGTATTGAAACATTGTGAAATCAACCTTTTCAAGACGATGGAAATCCAAGGAAACTTCGAGGTACTTTAGGTAGTTCTTAGTTGGAATTACTTGATCTTGGATTGCCAGTATAAAGCCTTCCGTTTTAGGAAACATATGACCAGAGATCAACCAGTAGTTCGACGTTGCACTGTCGACATAATCTTGGTTGACGTCATTTATATGTCTTCCATGAAGGAGCTTCTGTTTCCATTTCAGCAGTTTCTGATCTGTGGTCTGGTGGTGTAATTGGACATGTATTTGTGTCAGCCGCAGTGGTGTTGAGTCATCAATCTGGCACATGACTCTGTATAGATCAGAAAATTCTGCGCGTTTCTGGAAATGACTACGCAAAATAGAGATTTATTGATCTAATAGTTTGCTTAGATCTGTCAATCCTTTTCCTCCTTCATACCGTGGCAAAGTTGTACGTTCGACAGAGCTCTTTGGATGGTGATTTCGAGCTTTTGTTAGTAAAACTCGAACTTTTCGTTGTAATTGTTCAATGTCAGTCTTGCAATATATCCCGAGTTGACCATACAATGTATGGCATCACACTCCCTCTAAGGCACGCTATGAGTGCCTTTAGGGGAAAATTCACTAAACCCCAGATATCCTAGATATCAAAAGGGTTTAGCTCTTTGGGAGCCCTTGCCAGGTTATCAGGCCCGTGGTTGGCGTCGTGGCTGCAGTTTCCCATGAATTTTCGGACCGTCCGGGCGTTCCTAACAGGACGGCTTTTTGCATCAGTTGGTAAAGATGTTCGTCCAAACCGAGGTATTTCAAATTGTTTAATAGATGTTTTGGGACTACTCCAGTTGTTGACATAACAATTGGTACCGTTCGAGTGTTGTTCATGTCCCATTGTCTCTGTATTTGAGATTCTAAATCTCTATATTTGGCTATTTTTTCAGCCTGCTTAATATTTAAATTATTGTTGTTAGGGATTTCTATGTCACTTAAGGTTATTTTTCTAGAGACTTTATCTACCAAAACTATATCTGACCTATTGTCAGCAACAGTCCGATCGGTCAATATCGTCCGGTCCCAGTACAGTTTGTAGTTATTATTTTCCAAAATAGATTCTGGTTTGTATATATAGTAGTACCAACTGGGATGCAGCGAAAGCTTGGCAACCTCCTGTGATATGCTGGCTAGATTCAGATGTTTTGGCAACCATATCTGCATCTGTCGTTGTTGATAGAAGGGTCTTTGACGGTGTACTTTAGATAGTTTTTAGTTGGAATTGCTTGATCTTGGATTGCCAATATAAAGCCTTCCGTTTCAGGAAACATATGACCAGAGATCAACCAGTAGTTCGACGCTGAACTGTCGACATAATCTTGGTTGACGTCATTTATATGTCTTCCATGAAGGGGCTTTTCTTGCCATTTGAGCAGTTTCTGATCAGTTGTCTGGTGGTATACTTGTTGTTCTGTCAGTCGCAGAGGTGTTGAGTCATCAACCTGACATATGACTCTGTGTAGATCAGAAAATTCTGCGAGTTTCTGGAAATGATTACGCAAATTAGAAATTTGTTGATCACGTAACTTTCCTATATCTGCCAATATATTATTATTAGTATTATTATTAGGCAATAGCCAACACCCCAAGAGAGCAAGGTGTAAGTAAACTTTACATAGCAAATTATTCAGGCCGGCATTAGAATGATACAGGGATTAGACTGAGAGCACAGTGACATAATTGTAGATCACAATAAGGACTAGAAGTAGAAGAAATTAAATAGACCCAAAACCCAGTAATAAAATATCTAAGGTAATATGAAACGAACTTAGATGTTTAAAACACAATAAATGGATAATTCTGGAAGTAGCTAAAGAAAGTGTCAAAAGTGTCCTATCAGTACTAACGTGATTGTGAAAGCTGGACTCTGAAAGTGCAATGGTAAGAAGAAAAGACAAAAGCTGGATAGATTAGCAGAGTTGAACAATTATATAGTAGAGGAGAAAAGTGAGAAAGAAAACATCCTAATCGAAGGTGGATTATGACATCACGAAACAAGTCATCATAACCTGATCCCAAAGAACTTTTCTCATTGTTTTAATTTCAGAAGTTTGCTATTCTAGTCCAATGTTTTCCAGCATTTATTTCAGATCGTCAATCTACGTCTGTTGCGGCCTCCCTTTCTCTGTCCATTATTTTATGTATTTTCTTGCCACATAAGTCTCGCTACAGGATTCATAACATCTTCATTCTATTCGCTATTATTAAGTATATAGTCAGCATGATCCGTTCCATTGCTCTATGGGTTACATCAGTTGTTCAATACATTTACATATCAATGCCACAACATTTAATCATAATAACGCCTTTGGAGAGTGCCCATGACAATTGAATCCTTCGTCTTATTTCTTATTGTTTGATTTTCTGTGCCAGTAGTGGAGTAGTAGTTTCAGTGCTACCAGGAAGGACCAGGTTTCAATGCCATCAAAGGTCTTTTGATAGTCGATGAATGCTAAGTGAAAAGGGACATTGTATTCCTTAGCTTTTTCTATTAGTGTTCTAACAATTTGCAAGTGGTCAACAGTGCTTTTCTGAAGCCTGCTTGTCCCACTAGTTGATATGGGTCTAGGTTTCTAGCTTAATTCTAAGACAATTAGTTATAATTCTGGTTAGTAATTTCTATAGGTGAGATAATAAATTTATGAGGCTATAATTTTCCATACTTGTTTTAACATCAGTTTTAGAGAAAAGTTCAAGATATATAATTTTGAAAGTTCAAAAAGACGTGAGAACGACCACAAGTTATTTGACCCAGTTTCATTCATGGTGCTACAGAACGGCCATTGTGTTCTTGTCGAGTCCAGGCGATGGTCCATTTTCTGGAAAAAAATAATTTCTCAATTTGTTAAACAAATTGTTTAAACAAATAGTATTCAGTTGTCTTCCAAACGTTGTTTGTGGTATATTCTTGATTACTTTTATGTTTTTTTGGGGCAATAACACCACAATAGAAATAAAACGACGTATATTGCAGGAATACCAAACGTTTCAAAGTCATTCAATTTCATTTTGCAATCTGAAAATGAAATTTCATTTTGCAATCTACATCAATAAATATAAAGCCATTGACAACGAAGTCAGAATAGACTTTGAAACGTTTGGTATTCCTGCAATATACGTCGTTTTATTTCTATTGTGGTGTTATTGCCCCAAAAAAAACATAAAAGTAAATAGTATTCAGGATTTATTAAATCCATTAAAATATTTTTCCCAATTAGCGTTTACAGCATGTAACTATATTTGATCCACAATGATCTACTCCAGAAAGGTTAATTGATGAATTTTAATGTCAACACATGAACCTTTAAAGTGTCAAATTTGATAGCTCATATTTTTATAACAAAAGGATATTTTGATATAAACAGACTTTTCAAAATTTTAACCTGTGGCGTGCTACCAGAACCAGGGTTGGAGATTCCTTATATCTCTCCAAATTTTTACGCCACCGAAGTAAATATTTTTTTACTCTTTTAAATTTCACTGTTGGTTTTTAGTTAACAAGTAGGTAATGACCTTTAGTAAAGCTGAAATGAACAGTTTTGAGCAAACTTGATATAAACAAAAACACTTAGATAAGTTGAAACAAATCAATATTTCTAAATTATAATCTAGTAGGCAAGGGTCAAATTTTTATTTTATTAGTTTTTGTAAATATTGATAACATAAATTGCATAGATTTAAATTCAGTTCGAAGAATTGACATATAAACTACTAATCGACGCGAAAACTCGTAAGAATTACAGAAAGAAAGGCAATCATCAATTTCCACATTATTATACATGTGCAAGCATTGTAAGAAGACTGAAAGAAAGAGAAATTTATTGATAAAAAAAATAATGCTCTGAAGTTACGAAGGACAAGGACTGTACGTCTGGAAGAAGTAATATTAAACACTATATTTGAGAGACCATCTTTAAGTATTCGAACTCTAGGCCATGCATAAGAATAGACTATTCTATTCTATATAAAGTTTTAACAGAACAAATGTGGCAACCTTGTATATTAGCCAATGAAGTATTAGAACTTAGAGATTTTCTGGTAAGTGTGGAATTTTCAACTGCTGATTTTTAGCGAATCGCTAAATTTTACGTTATAGAAAAATGTACGCAATCATTTCTGAGTCTACCAGAACAAATTACAATATCAAATATTGTTACAACGATTAATTTAACATCACTAATACAGAAATTGTCTCGAAATTAATCACATAACAAAAACTAATTCACCGATAAACAAAACGTTTAGCCAAAACGTATTTCTAGTCTTTACGATTGCAGATCTAAAAAAATGAATACCGAAAATGTCATCCTTTGGAGAGCTAGTTAGCATATACGGTAGACAGACAAGGATACTACGAGAACAATGAAGAGTACCAGGGTATAAATGCGGTCAAAAACGCAACGGTTTAGTTGTATATTGACTCATTATTGTAATATTAGGTGGAAGTATTAGTTTAAGAGAAGTAGCGTAGTATTTAATTAAAAATTTTGGTGGTAAAAGCTGTTTTTTAACCCACAGAAAATTTATAATAGTAGTGTCGGAAGTGGAATTAAGTAGATTTCAAAATTTCAATTACTTATGGCAACTACAAAAAGCTGCGATTGACGAACGTAAGAAACTTTCAAAAGATCAAAAGACTTACCGACAAGCTGGACTAGAAATTAAATAAATCCTGGAAAACGAGATAAAAAGGAGACCAGGACTCGATAGAAAATTAAGGAGAGGTTAGCAGCAACTTTTGACGAGAAATTTGAAGATTTTGTAATCACCATCAAAAATGAACAACAAAATTTAATTGAAGGGTTATTTTTAAATTACAAAGTGAGCACAAAAAAGCAACTGCTGAAGAATTGAAGAGACAAGATGAGTTGAAATGCAACAGGAACAAATTGAATTAAAAAGGTAACAAAGCAGTTAATCAGAAAATAAAGAGTATGGAATCAGACATAAAGGCTATACATGTCGAAACTGAGGTTCTAAAAAGTTTATTTTGTAGTCTTGAAAGTAAGGTCAAATATGAGATCAAATCAATTCAGAGCAAAGTACAATGTGAACTTAGCAATATCCAAACTCAAGTGAATACGGTGATTAAAGACATTCAACGAGACTTGCAAAGGAACACTGAAAAGTACCAAATGTTCCTTTATAAAAGCACCCACTTTTAATGGTAGTTCATCTGGGTATATGTAAAAACGACAATTTGAAGCAGTGACTACTATTAACCATTGTGATCGCCAAGAAAATTCTACATTTCTAGTAATTTCTCTAAGAGATCCAGCGTCAGAACTTCTGCAGTGCATTCCTGTGAATGAACAATGTAACTTCGACAAGATCATTGCCATCCTAGATAAAAGATATGACGGCCAATCACTGAGTCAAGTGTACCTGGTGTATTTCCAAAGTGATTGCAGAGTGAGGTTACCAGACAGATCACCAGTCAACGCAACTATACCACCACCAGAAACAGTCAGCCAGTCAATATAAGTGGACCAAATGGGACTCCTTTAAAGTATAGAGTGGAATGTTAAAGAGAATTTGGGAAACTAAGTGCCAACTGGTAGCCCTAAAGAAAAAGGTACCCGCTGTCCTGACCGGAGTACATAAAGGGATTGCCGGAGGTTATCTGGGCATGAATAAGACTTTAGATAAAATTCGCCAACGATATTACTGGGTAAATTACTCCAAAGACGTCCGAGCCTGGTACCGGAATTGTGACACACGTGCAGCAAATAAAGGCCCGAAGACCAGGATAAAGACCAGAATGCAGCAGTACAATTTGGGCGTGTCATTTGAAAGAATAGCTCTATAGCTGTTGCTGGTACATCTCCCGACTCTGAGAGTGGTAAAAAGTACATCGTGAACATTTGGGATTATTTTAGAAAGTGGCCTGAAGCATATGTCATATGTCAGCAGGTTTGGTGTACCGTTGGAATTGCATTCGGATCAAGGGCGGAACTTTGAGTCCAACGTATTCCAGAAGGTCAGTATGCTGTTAAGCATTAAGAAAACGAAAACCACATCCTTGCATCCATAATCGGACGGAACGGTGGAATGGTTCAACAGGACCTTGGGAGAACATCTATCCAAGGTCATTAGCGTGATCTGGATGAGCATATTCCCCTATTCTTGTTAGCCTATCGCTCAGCTGTTCACAACAGCACGGAACTGACCGCAGTCCAAGTACTTTTCGGAAGGGAGCTGAGAATACCGTGTGATTTGGCTCACCAGAAGAACTGTCGTATGGCATTAGATTATGCCAACTTCGACAAAGCATGCTACCCAGGAACTAGCCCGGAAGCAGATCTTGGCAACCAGCGATCTTAAGATAAATTCATTCGGGTTCCCAGAAAGAGATAAATTCTGACTATATAACCCCCAGAGAAAGGCAAGTCTCCAAATATCACACTAGCTTGGAATGGGCCATATAAAGTCGTTAAAAGGATCCACGACGTGACATATCGCATTCACCGGAATCACAGGAGCAAGATGAAGATTTGAATCGACTGGCCCCGTATAATGTAGAAGGCGATTCTGATCGGGATGATCACAATTAAAGGGGGGGGGGGGTAATGTTACAACGTTTAATTTGACATTACTAATAGAGGAATTCTTTCGAAATTACTTACCTTAATAAAGACGGATAAACAAAACGTTTAGCAAAAACGTATTTTTAGTCTCTACGATTGGGGATTTAAAATAGTACCGAAAATGCCATTCCTTTCAAAAGCTAGTCATCTGATACGGTAGACAGACAAAGATACTACGAGAACTATCGAGAGTACCGGGGCAGGGTATAAATGCGGTTAAAAATTGAATATTCCCGATAGCTCACACTGGTTAAATTTTTTGAAAGTTAGTTCTTGTGAAAATATCATTTTTTTAAACCATAATATATTTGAATTATGTCAAATTCGAATTTTTTAATTTCAAACTCTAAATTTTAAATTTCATTCAATATCTTGGTTCTGTATATTTATATTCAAAACCATTTATTAAAAGAATATCCAAATAAAAACACTTTTATATTATAGATGTATTTTTGCATTTAGTGCCATTTATGTATAAATGTTATGTAATTAACTAGACTGTAAATTTTAAGTTAAGTGTTACTTCAAGTTATGTTTGGAAAAGTTAAAACCTTATATTGTATAGAATATTCTCAGCGTATAAGTATATATGTAAAAGTACAATTGACAATTACCGGGAAGTAAAAAGGGTGTAGTACTATGTGTAGTTCCAATTAATGTGGCTCCGACAATGTTTCATAAAATTGTGCACAAGCGTCACAGTACGGAGTTGTTAAGAAAAATTGAACTGTTCGACACGAGAGTCGATGCGAAAGTCCCCGTTGATAAATTTAACAAATACATACAGTACAGGGAAAGAGGGAAAATAAAAGGAATTTAGGGATATCAACACCTAATTCCAGTAAATAAACAAATAATACAACTTATATAACCTGCAAAAAAACTAAATAAATATTCGTTAAATAAACACTGAAGACGAAACACTACTTATTTTGGTTTTTGTTACATATCTTTATTTATTTAATCCAGTGAAAAAATAACTTGAAATATATATGTAAATATGACAAAGACATTTTAGTTATATGATTTTTAGGTTGCTCACCTCGAAAACAGTTTAGAAAAAAAGAAATTTCCAGCCCAAATCAGCCAAGACAGAAGGCTACCATTTGAAAACTACACAATCCTGTCCATATTTATTGGAATAGTTTCAATAGTCACCATCTTAGTAATAGCCGCAGATGAATGTAGACAATGTTTCAATAAATTAAGTGACCAAAATGGTGTTGAAAGCCCAAAAGGTTGTGGAAAAACGTTTTGGGCTTATGGTAAAAATGTACAAGCCGGCTATCTCTCAGAAGTATATACAGTCTTAGATCGACTAGGGTATCAAAACGATCCGAACTGGACTGATTGGGATTTACTTTGGGCACATGATTACCCTTTTATTAAACTTTACTCAGAACTCAGAAACTTGAGACCTTACCAGAAAGTTAACCACTTCCCAGGATGTGGTTATGTTACCAACAAAGTTGATCTAGCAACTAGTGGTTTGAAATACATTCCGCCAGCCTTCAAGTTACCTCAAGATCAGACTAAGTTAATAAATTACGCGAAAGAAAACCCAAATGTTACATTTGTTCAAAAGAAGAACGATCACAGAGATATTAAGGTTGCCAAGATTGACAAGATCGATTTAACTAAGGAAGGTACTTTCATTCAAGAATTTGTAGCAAATCCTCTATTGGTAAATGGACATAAGTTTGATGTAGGAATTTACACTATTATTACTTCCATTCAGCCTTTGCGGGTATATATTTATAATGGCGAAGCACTACTAAGGTGAGTATTTTTCTACATCATTTGAAGAAAAATAAACAGGTAGTAAAGTGTTAGTTATAATTGATATAATACAATAAAAAGAAGCTCTTACCATTGAAAAATTTTAAATTTTGAGCTGTAATGCACAATTGTTACAGGAAAGTTAAGTTGTATAATCTTAAACAGTAGATAGAAAAGCAATAACTTTATAAACTGAAGCAGTTTAGTTTTGACTAATAACACTTTGCACCATCTTTGTTGTCACATTTTTCATCTTGCTTCCCCTCTCTTCAAGACAGTCCTAGATCCGCCCTTGTGAAGCACTGAGAAGGAACATTCTGTAGAATTGCATTTTTAAAGAAAACAATTTATAGACCCTGAACTCCCCATTCGACTACTTAAAGCAAAAATAAATCTCTTCTCAAGTTATACGACGAAAACCAAAAATGTCATTTTTTGTTTTTTGCCTCTACTACTTTTATTTTAAAAAATATCGAAAAATTCTAAAGCCATTTTCAAGAGTGTCTTGATAATGGCTCCAAAGCAGGAGTCGAACCGTCGGGTATATAATAAATTCAGACGCAGTCCTCACCCGGAACCTAGCCTTGTTCATAGTAATAACCGCAGAAGCTATATATATATATATATATATATATATATATATATATATGTCATTGAAGGTTATCGGGCTTCTCGTGTGTATTGTTTAGTTGTCTTAGAAAAGTTTGACGTTTCGATGAGATCTCACTCATCTTCTTCGGAATATTAGAACTTAGTAAGTAACAACATCGAATATTCTGAAGAAGATGATCTCACTCATCGAAACGTCAAACTGTCTTTTCTAAGACAACTAAACAATACACACGAGAAGCCCGAGAACCTTCAATGACATATATTGTATATATATATATATATATATATATATATATATATATATATATATATATATATAATATATATATATATATATATAATATTCAGTTACCTAGTGACTCTTGGGGAGTAGGCAGATTGAGGCCTCGAGTTCGATCTAGACTGTGAAACTCTTTTTCACTTTTGTCTCTTGATAATGGCTCCAAAGCAGGAGTTCAAACGTCGAGTATATAATAAATTCAGACGCGGTTCTCACCCGGAACCTAGCCTTGTTTTACTTGTTTTGCTTGCGGGTTAAAACGATGTATATGGAAAAATCGAATGTATTTTAAAAAATCAGATTTTGTTAAAATCTTAATTATTGATATTTTTCCTTGAGCAATAAGTTGTAATGGAAATATGTGAATACAAAAATTGCAGGTAACAGCAAGATCTATGGAATAGAAACGACACATTTTCTTTTGTTGGTTTGCACATTGCAAAAACATAGTTTTGGCTATAACTAATTACTTCTATGGAAAAGCCATATAATCTTAATATATTTTTTTAATAAATAGCTCTTGACTTGCTAAATTAAAGTAGGTAAGCAATTTTGTGATAAAATTCAGTATTTTAGCAATAACTCAATTACAACAAAAAAAAGTGTAACCTTGTGTAAAAACACAGTTATGCACCCTAACACCAAACCTTTATTTTAAACACTCAACGCTGTTTCAACAACTCTTAAGTTGTCATCTTCAAGGAGTAAACCAAACTAAATCGAAATTACAATTTTCTCTAATTTATACCTACCACTGAACTATTACTTAAGTAATTAGTACAAAGGGTAAAGTAAGTAGCTGAATTCTAAATAACAGATTCCAAAGATAAGGCAGATTTTATATAATGCAATTATGTAAATTAGGATAATCCGTAATTACGTACCTACTTTTACCATACATTATTAAATAATGACATTTTTAATACTTATTTTATGGATTTTTAGCAAGTAAACTATACAATGAACTGTATGGAATAGGACCCTTATCTGAATTCATTAGTTTATTACTTTTATAAATCATTATGCTTTCATAAGAATCCAGTTCCCTATAATTATATACTTGTTTAACTAATTTTAAAGAAGATAAATCTACAGAGTGGTTGTGACTCATTTCGAACAGTTGGCACTTCTTTCAGTCGTAACTGAAGCCGTTTCTTCCTAATTAATTTATCTATAATATCTGTTGGATAACCATTACATGCAGCTATTTCTCTAATAGTTTTCTTTTCATTTTCAACCCTCTCTTTATTGAGAGGGAATGTCAACAACCGATGTACAAGGAAATTAATCCCCGCCATTCTATGTTGTTGACAGTGAAAAGACGTATTAGGGAAATAGTATATATATATATATATATATATATATATATATATATATATATATATATATATATATATATATGTTATATGCAAAATATATCAGCACTTAGTTCACACAGTCGAGAAGTCAACGGAATTTAAAGCGTACGTGACTTCTCAGGGATATCAAATTTCATCTTGAATTATATGCAAACAACTTCCCGGAAACCTACACGAGTCCGTTTACCCAGTAAAAACGCTGACTTGCATCAGCACTTTTGTCAATGTTATAAATGCAACTGGAAACGTTCTCGTGTTGTCATTCAAATAATATCAGTTTAAGTACTAAGTCATTCAAATAATATCAGTTTAAGTACTAAGTCATTCAAATAATATCATTTATAGCATTAAGTTATTCAAGTACTTTAACTATTTTAATTGTTCAATTTTAATATTGTATGTTTCTAAATAAATAATTTTTTTAAAAAGTGAATTGAATCAAAGTGAATATAAAATTGGCGCAGTCAGTAGGATTGTCCAACACAGTTAGAACACGTGAATACTAACTGACTGTGGAGATTTCTAAATCATTGTGGACAAAACCTACTTGAAAAGGACAACAACTACCAAGTACTAGCAAGGGAACACGCAACCAGGCTAACCAGTGCTAAGTGACGCGGAGAACAGTCCGATGCGAGGAATAATAACGTAAGAATCACATAAAGTAACTATTTTTTATTTTTTTTGAATGACCACCAGTTCTTTCATTTATATAATATTTTATTCCTCATAACCTTACATTCCTAAATAATATTGAAACTATATATTTTACATAATCATATTATTTTATTACTTTGACTTACATATTTCGAAGTATTTGAAACATTATTTCAAGTTTATTATTAATCTACCATTTATACATTCCTATTTCAAATTTGTTATTACCCTATTAAACATTGCTCGATATTGGATTTTGATAAACTAGATATTTACCATTTACATTTAAAACCTCAACATTTAATTTTTATTTATTGTGCGAATCTATACAATTATAAACATGGCCACTACTAGACAAGCAGCTACACCAACCGTAGAACCATATAAGTTATCTGAAATATTTGCCATAATTCCCGAATATGATGGTAATCTGATATTTTTGAATACTTTCATATGCTCCTGTAATACTGCTTACAGCATGGCAACGGATAATCAGCAAGTATTGCTAATTCTCCACATCAAAAATAAGTTACGCGGTAGAGCGGCTGAATTAATTAATTCGCGAAACCCTAGTCAATTAGCTGAAATTCAAACCCTCCTAGAAAATCATTTTGGAGATCCTAGAGATCTCTCGGCTCTCATACAGGACTTGCAACGAATGCGGCAAACTCCTAATGAATCCCCCCTCACTTTCTCTGCTAGACTCCAGACGCATCAAGCGAAAATGCTAGCAGCTATAAACAAGCAAAATTTAACTATCAAAGAAAAACAAGCACAGATTTAATAGAGTCAATGGCTCTTAATAGCCTTCTTACGGGTTTAGAGCCCAAAATTGGTCAACTCGTTCGCGCTAGCGACCCGTGCAGTATTCTCACTGCCATTTCCAGAATTAAACGAGAACTACAACTATCACATTTAGAAACTCAGAAATTTTCAGGTAATAGAAGTTTCCAACAACCCCCTCGTAAACCAAATAACGGTCCACCTCCAAAACAATGCTCTTTTTGTAAACGCATGGGCCATTTAAGCAACGAATGCTTATTGAGAATGAGACAATTTCAACACAACCCGAATTCTAATCAGAACTATTCGAATTACCGCCCTCATTTTTCCAATCAACCTGTTAATCAATCTACAAATGTTAATCCCAGTCAACAATTTTCACAGCAACAATTTCGTCCATCTACCAGTAGACAACCCCAAATGTCTGGCAATTACAGACCGAACCCGAGTTTCTTTAAACATCAACAACGCCAACAACCAAAGACTCATCACTTGAACAATCTGCAATTCGGACCATATCACAATGACTATAACTACTCTCAAAACGAAAATCATTACACCTCTTTACCCGATGAGTACGGAAACGTACAAGATTATCACCCTAATGATTTCGAACAAAACAATGAACCAGAATATTTCAATACTGAACAGTTATACGAATTTTATTCTGACGAACCTGATTCTTCTCAAGTAAATTTTCATTTGACCCCCACTCAGTCAGAACCCCCAAACCAAGAAATTTCAGAAATTCAAACCCAAATTCAGACAATGAATCTGGACGACTTCAGCCCCAATGTCAACTTCCCAGAACAGAACTTTCTGTAAGACCCCTTCTTTCCGTCAACTCAAAGAATCTTTATTATATTACTGACTCTTCAAACACCTATAAACTTCTTATCGATACGGGTGCAGGACTTTCAATTTTTAAACCTGAAACCTGCCAACGCTTCAAACAACGATTTCCCGAAAACGTAGTCATCCAAGGAATCATCGATCAGAAAATCTTAATCAACGAATCCACCCTTGTACCTTTCAATGTCGCCGACCCACACAAGGTATATATTTGCAACATCGACATTGAATTCGACGGATTACTGGGTTCAGATTTCCTTGAACACTATAACTGCGTTATAGACTTTAACAGCAAACAACTTGTCACTAATTTTAAAACTTTACCTCTCTACAAAGTTACGGATGATACTGTCATGCGTACTCAGAACCCTTCAACTTTCAATAACTGCATCCCGGTTAATACAATCTGTTTAGAACCCCGAACAGAACAATATGTAAATTAAAATGTAACCTCACTAATACTGATGCTTTCCTATCATCTGCCGAAATAGAAAAAGTTTATCTTCCCCGTGCCCTTGTTAAAATTAATGAAAAAGGCGAATTCCTTACTTCAGTTTTAAATGCAAATGCTATCCCCAAGACTGTTAATTTCGACAATTTGGAACTCGAACCGATAAACAATTTTTCTGTAAACATTCTTTCTGAAAATTACTCTCAAAACTTGACCCAGCCTGATAGACAAACTACAATTATGGAACAACTTCGGTTAGAACATCTGAACGAGGAGGAAGCCGAACTTATTTCTCAACTTTGCCTCGAATATTCCGACATATTCTATTTAGAAGGTGACCAACTGAACTTTACAAACGAAATCAAACATTCGATAGACACTAATAACGCAAAACCCTCTTTCACAAAGTCATATCGGTACCCCCAAATACACAAACAAGAGGTAAAAAGTCAGATATCAAAGATGCTTGACCAAGGCATTATACGTCCGTCTAATTCGCCATGGTCATCCCCGGTTTGGGTAGTTCCCAAAAAACTAGACGCATCTGGTACCCAAAAATGGCGTGTCGTCGTCGATTATCGTAAATTAAATGAACTTACTGTTGACGACAAATATCCCCTACCGAACATTTCGGATTTACTTGACCAACTTGGCAAATGCCAATACTTCACCACCCTCGACTTAGCTTCCGGGTTTCACCAAATCGAAATCGATACTAAAGACATCCAAAAAACAGCATTCACAGTTGATAATGGCCATTTCGAATTTGTTAGAATGCCCTTCGGTCTTAAAAACGCTCCATCCACCTTCCAAAGGGTAATGGATAATATTCTTTTAGGTGTTCAAAACGAGAGATGTTTAGTCTATATGGACGACATTATCGTTTATTCTCCGACTATACATGAGCACATAGCCCGACTTTCGGAATTTTTCAAACGATTGCGAAAAGCCAATCTAAAAATCCAACCCGACAAATGCGAGTTTCTTCGCAAAGAGGTCGCGTATCTTGGCCACCTTATAACTCCCGAAGGCGTGAAGCCTAACCCCTCAAAGGTAGATTGTATCTTAAATTTCCCCCAACCAAAAAACCCAAAAGATATCAAGTCCTTCTTAGGGTTAGCTGGTTATTACAGGCGATTCATCCCCAATTTCGCCAAGATTTCAAAACCTTTGACAAGATTACTTCAAAAAGACACACCCTTCCAGTTTGATTCAGAATGTGTCAAATCTTTTGACGAATTAAAAAGAGCCCTTACTTCTACTCCCATACTCATATACCCTAATTTTGAAGAGCCATTTATTCTTACAACCGACGCCAGTTCATTTGCTATCGGCGCAGTGCTCTCTCAAGGCCCTGTAGGTAAAGATTTACCCGTAGCCTATGCCTCCAGAACTCTCTGCAATGCTGAAACTAAGTATTCAACCATAGAACGAGAACTCCTTGCGATAGTGTGGGCGGTTAAGCACTTTCGTCCGATAATTTTTGGTCGTAAGTTTTTACTTCTGACCGATCACCGCCCGTTAACTTGGCTGTTTTCTATAAAAGATCCTGGAAGTAGACTTGCAAGATGGCGCCTTAAGCTCGAGGAGTACGACTATCAAATAATTTACAAACCCGGCAAAGTAAATAAAAACGCCGACGCGCTCTCTCGCATTAAAGTTAACAACTTTAATGAATACATATCATTTCAAGCAAATAATCATCTAACACCATTTACAGTACTCCCAACAAACGAAACTGACGATGACTCACAAGAACCCCAGACGAGAAGTCCCATTAATCTCCAACAAATCTCCGAAGAATTTAAAACTTTTGTCGAGCGATATCAAACCGTCTCTCTCATAGATTACGACAAAATTCAATTTTCTAATTGCCAACTCCTAGACCGAGGAAACAAAAACATCCTAGTATTTCCCCAAGGCTCTCTCATGAAAAATTTTCACCATGACATCATCGAAGACATTTTTGAGGAAAATGCCGATTTCCGTACCCCTAGAGTAAATGTCTTTGCAAGCAAAAGTGTCAGAAAAAGACGCTATTACATCGTCCCTCTTCCTTCCGACCCAGAAATAGTCAACGAGATTCTTTTCGCATCTCTGTATAATAGTAGAGATGTGTTTACTGAAAATGAAGTATTCTGTGTTGAGAATAACATTGAACTGCCCATTTTGGAAATGCTTTCGTTTATCTTTTCCGAAATCGATATCAAATGGAAAGTTTGCCAAAATATCGTCCAAACTGTTGAGAAAGACCAAATACCCATCATTCTTGACCAATTCCATAACGGCAAAAATAATATACACCGAGGTATCAATGAAACTATCCGCAGAATAAAAGAAAAATACAATTGGCAAGGACTGACTAAGGACGTTGACAATTTTATCAAAAACTGTCAATCTTGCCAGAGAGCAAAAGTTTACCGGAAAAATCTCGACAGCCCACTTGTCATTACTGAAACCCCACGGACACCCTTTGAACGCGTCAACATCGATATTCTAGAAGTCCCGACAAAAAACTACGCATTAACTATCCGGGACGAACTAACAAAATTCTCTCAGGCCTACCCCATAACCGACAAATCCGCAAAAACCGTGGTTAGTACCTTACTACTCTATTTCCAACACTTCGGTACTCCATTACGGATACATTGTGATTATGGCAGGGAATTCGACAACACACTAATGAGAGATTTGTGTAAACTATTTGACATCAAACTATCTTATTCTAGCGTGGGACATCCCCAGTCAAATGGTTCATTAGAACGATTCCACTCGACCTTATTAGAGATGATTAGAATCCATAAACTAGAAAATCCTGACGAACACCCTTTTAACATCCTCCCTTATGCAATCGTTGCATATAACAATTCTGTAAACAAAACTCATGGATTCACCCCTTACGAACTTGTTTATGGACATACTTCGAGTAGGACTCCAGAAACTCTCTACAACCAACAAGCCCTGATAACTAAGTACATCAGAGATCTCAATAATCGTATCTCTCACTATTATAAAATTGCTCGCGAAAGAACGGAAATCCAAAAACATAAAGCGAAAGTCAGATTTGATGAACACGTTTCTGAAAATCTCCCTAACTATCAAATAGGCGATAAAGTCTATATTAAAGAATCCCAGATCAAGGACAAACTCCAAAATAAATTCAATGGTCCTTTCGAAATCCTGGAGATTCACAGAAACTCCGCAACAGTACTAAACCCTAAAGCTAACCAAAAATCAAAAGTTAATTTCGACCGAATGAAACCGTTCTCAGAAAGTTAATTTCTGTTTCAGATTTTGCTGTTCGGGTCAGCAGTACCCCAATTTCAAATACAACCAATAAACAATACTTTAGGTATCTACTTCCATAACGAAGCAGAAATAACTGTATCCAATGATAAATGGACACTTTTAGTACACAGAAACATTTCTACACTAGAACAAGTATTTACAACAAATAACAGAATATTACAAACTCTTGTAAAAACTGTTAACTTCAATTCTTTTGCTATGAACTACTTTCGCGCAGACGTACAAACCCACATTAACCTTCTCAATCAAATTTCTAACTCAATCAAACAGAAATTTACTGACATTCACATGGACACTAAAAGACACAAACGAGGTATACTTGATGGGGCAGGTACCCTTTTTAAGGCAATCACCGGCAATTTAGACGCCGCCGACGGAAAATACTTTACCGAAAGCATAAACCGCTTAAATCAAGGCCAACTTCAAATTGAGAACTTACAAAAAAACCAAATAAGTGTCACCACATCCGTAATTAAAAACTTCAACGAAACTATCCAAAATCTTAGAATTGACGAGAAACTTTTTAACGATAACATGATAAAGCGTGAGTAACTAGAAGCGAAAGCAGAAGGCTACGAGAATTATGCGAACCGACCTGAAGAGGGCAGATGTGACTGCCGAAACGTCGTCATTTTACCATCGATCCCGGCAGGGATCAGTTATCAACTACGCGGATGAATTCCCGGAAACCGCCTAAAACATTTAGTGCCCGCGAAAACTTAAAAACAAATATATATATATATATATATATATATATATATATATATATATATATATGTTATATGCAAAATATATCAGCACTTAGTTCACACAGTCGAGAAGTCAACGGAATTTAAAGCGTACGTGACTTCTCAGGGATATCAAATTTCATCTTGAATTATATGCAAACAACTTCCCGGAAACCTACACGAGTCCGTTTAACAAGTAAAAACGCTGACTTGCATCAGCACTTTTGTCAATGTTATAAAAGCAACTGGAAACGTTCTCGTGTTGTCATTCAAATAATATCGCTTTTAGTTTTAAGTCATTCAAATAATATCATTTATAGCATTAAGTTATTCAAGTACTTTAACTATTTTAATTGTTCACTTTTAATATTGTATGTTTCTAAATAAATATATTTTTTTAAAAAGTGAATTGAATCAAAGTGAATATAAAATTGGCGCAGTCAGTAGGATTGTCCAACACAGTTAGAACACGTGAATACTAACTAACTGTGGAGATTTCTAAATCATTGTGGACAAAACCTACTTGAAAAGGACAACAACTACCAAGTACTAGCAAGGGAACACGCAACCAGGATAACCAGTGCTAAGTGACGCGGAGAACAGTCCGATGCGAGGAATAATAACGTAAGAATCACATAAAGTAACTATTTTTTATTTTGATTTTATTTTGAATGACCACCAGTTCTTTCATTTATATAATATTTTATTCCTCATAACCTTACATTCCTAAATAATTATTTTGAAACTATATATTTTACATAATCATATTATTTTATTTCCATTACTTCGACTCACATATTTCGAAGTATTTGAAACATTATTTCTAGTTTATTATTAATCTACCATTTATACATTCCTATTTTAAATTTGTTATTACTATATTAAACACTACTCAATACTGAATCGATAAACCGTATATTTTCTACCATTTCAATTTAAAACTTTTATTCAACGTTTAATTTCGATTTATTGTGCGAATCTATACAATTTTAAAAATGGCAACGACTAGACAGGCAGCTACACCAACTGTAGAACCCTATAAGCTTTCGGAAATATTTGCCATAATTCCTGAGTATGATGGTAATCCGATATTTTTGAATACTTTCATATGCTCCTGTAATACTGCTTACAGCATGGCAACGGATAATCAGCAAGTATTGCTAATTCTCCACATCAAAAATAAGTTACGCGGTAGAGCGGCTGAATTAATTAATTCGCGAAACCCTAGTCAATTAGCTGAAATTCAAACCCTCCTACAAAATCATTTTGGAGATTCTAGAGATCTCTCGGCTCTCATACAGGACTTGCAACGAATGCGGCAAACTCCTAATGAATCCCCCCTCACTTTCTCTGCTAGACTCCAGACGCACCAAGCGAAAATGCTAGCAGCTATAAACAAACAAAACTTAACCATCAAAGAAAAGCAAGCGCAGATTGACTTAATAGAGTCAGTGGCTCTTAATAGCCTCCTCACGGGTTTAGAGCCCAAAATTGGTCAACTTGTTCGCGCTAGCGACCCATGCAGTATTCTCACTGCCATTTCCAGAATTAAACGAGAACTACAACTATCACATTTAGAAACCCAGAAATTTTCAGGTAATAGAAGTTTCCAACAACCCCCTCGTAAACCAAATAACGGTCCACCTCCAAAACAATGGTCTTTTTGTAAACGCATGGGCCATTTAAGCAACGAATGCTTATTGAGAATGAGACAATTTCAACACAATCCGAATTCTAATCAGAACTATTCGAATTACCGCCCTCATTTTTCCAATCAACCTGCTAATCAATCTACAAATGTTAATCCCAGTCAACAATTTTCACAGCAACAATTTCGTCCATCTACCAGTAGACAACCCCAAATGTCTGGCAATTACAGACCGAACCCGAGTTTCTTTAAACATCAACAACGCCAACAACCAAAGACTCATCACTTGAACAATCTGCAATTCGGACCATATCACAATGACTATAACTACTCTCAAAACGAAAATCATTACACCTCTTTACCCGATGAGTACGGAAACGTACAAGATTATCACCCTAATGATTTCGAACAAAACAATGAACCAGAATATTTCAATACTGAACAGTTATACGAATCTTATTCTGACGAACCTGATTCTTCTCAAGCAAATTTTCATTTGACCCCCACTCAGTCAGAACCCCCAGACCAAGAAATTTCAGAAATTCAAACCCAAATTCAGACAATGAATCTGGACGACTTCAGCCCCAATGTCAACTTCCCAGAACAGAACTTTCTGTAAGACCCCTTCTTTCCGTCAACTCAAAGAATCTTTATTATATTACTGACTCTTCAAACACCTATAAACTTCTTATCGATACGGGTGCAGGACTTTCAATTTTTAAACCTGAAACCTGCCAACGCTTCAAACAACGATTTCCCGAAAACGTAGTCATCCAAGGAATCACCGATCAGAAAATCTTAATCAACGAATCCACCCTTGTACCTTTCATGTCGCCGACCCACACAAGGTATATATTTGCGACATCGACATTGAATTCGACGGATTACTGGGTTCAGATTTCCTTGAACACTATAACTGCGTTATAGACTTTAACAGCAAACAACTTGTCACTAATTTTAAAACTTTACCTCTCTACAAAGTTACGGATGATACTGTCATGCGTACTCAGAACCCTTCAACTTTCAATAACTGCATCCCGGTAAATACAATCTGTTTAGAACCCCGAACAGAACAAATATGTAAATTAAAATGTAACCTCACTAATACTGATGCTTTCCTATCATCTGCCGAAATAGAAAAAGTTTATCTTCCCGGGCCCTTGTTAAAATTAATGAAAAAGGCGAATTCCTTACTTCAGTTTTAAATGCAAATGCTATCCCCAAGACTGTTAATTTCGACAATTTGGAACTCGAACCGATTAACAATTTTTCCGTAAACATTCTTTCTGAAAATTACTCTCAAAACTTGACCCAGCCTGATAGACAAACTACAATTATGGAACAACTTCGGTTAGAACATCTGAACGAGGAGGAAGCCGAACTTATTTCTCAACTTTGCCTCGAATATTCCGACATATTCTATTTAGAAGGTGACCAACTGACCTTTACAAACGAAATCAAACATTCGATAGACACTAATAACGCAAAACCCTCTTTCACAAAGTCATATCGGTACCCCCAAATACATAAACAAGAGGTAAAAAGTCAGATATCAAAGATGCTTGACCAACGCATTATACGTCCATCTAATTCGCCATGGTCATCCCCGGTTTGGGTAGTTCCCAAAAAACTAGACGCATCTGGTACCCAAAAATGGCGTGTCGTCGTCGATTATCGTAAATTAAATGAACTTACTGTTGACGACAAATATCCCCTACCGAACATTTCGGATTTACTTGACCAGCTTGGCAAATGCCAATACTTCACCACCCTCGACTTAGCTTCCGGGTTTCACCAAATCGAAATCGATACTAAAGACATCCAAAAAACAGCATTCACAGTTGATAATGGACATTTCGAATTTGTTAGAATGCCCTTCGGTCTTAAAAACGCTCCATCCACCTTCCAAAGGGTAATGGATAATATTCTTTTAGGTGTTCAAAACGAGAGATGTTTAGTCTATATGGACGACATTATCGTTTATTCTCCGACTATACATGAGCACATAGCCCGACTTTCTGAAGTTTTCAAACGATTGCGAAAAGCCAATCTAAAAATCCAACCCGACAAATGCGAGTTTCTTCGCAAAGAGGTCGCGTATCTTGGCCACCTTATAACTCCCGAAGCGTGAAGCCTAACCCCTCAAAGGTAGATTGTATCTTAAATTTCCCCCAACCAAAAACCCAAAAGAGATCAAGTCCTTCTTAGGTTAGCTGGTTATTACAGGCAATTCATCCCCAATTTCGCCAAGATTTCAAAACCTTTGACAAGATTACTTCAAAAAGACACACCTTTCCAGTTTGATTCAGAATGTGTCAAATCTTTTGACGAATTAAAAAGAGCCTTACTTCTACTCCCATACTCATATACCCTAATTTTGAAGAGCCATTTATTCTTACAACCGACGCCAGTTCATTTGCTATCGGCGCAGTGCTCTCTCAAGGCCCTGTAGGTAAAGATTTACCCGTAGCCTATGCCTCCAGAACTCTCTGCAATGCTGAAACTAAGTATTCAACCATAGAACGAGAACTCCTTGCAATAGTGTGGGCGGTTAAACACTTTCGTCCGATAATTTTTGGCCGTAAGTTTTTACTTCTGACCGATCACCGCCCGTTAACTTGGCTGTTTTCTATAAAGGATCCTGGAAGTAGACTTGCAAGATGGCGCCTTAAGCTCGAGGAGTACGACTATCAAATAATTTACAACCCGGCAAAGTAAATAAAAACGCCGACGCGCTCTCTCGCATTAAAGTTAACAACTTTAATGAATACATATCATTTCAAGCAAACAATCATCTAACACCATTTACAGTACTCCCAACAAACGAAACTGACGATGACTCACAAGAACCCCAGACGAGAAGTCCCATTAATCTCCAACAAATCTCCGAAGAATTAAAACTTTTGTCGAGCGATATCAAACCGTCTCTCTCATAGATTACGACAAAATTCAATTTTCTAATTGCCAACTCCTAGACCGAGGAAACAAAACATCCTAGTATTTCCCCAAGGCTCTCATGAAAAATTTTCACCATGACATCATCGAAGACATTTTTGAGAAAATGCTGATTCCGTACCCCTAGAGTAAATGTCTTTGCAAGCAAAAGTGTCAGAAAAAGACGCTATTACATCGTCCCTCTCCCTTCTGACCCAGAAATAGTCAACGAGATTCTTTTCGCATCTCTGTATAATAGTAGAGATGTGTTTACTGAAAATGAAGTATTCTGTGTTGAGAATAACATTGAACTGCCCATTTTGGAATGCTTTCGTTTATCTTTTCCGAAATCGATATCAAATGGAAAGTTTGCCAAAATATCGTCCAAACGGTTGAGAAAGACCAAATACCCATCATCCTCGACCAATTCCATAACGGCAAAAATAATATACACCGAGGTATCAATGAAACTATCCGCAGAATAAAAGAAAAATACAATTGGCAAGGACTGACTAAGGACGTTGACAATTTTATCAAAAACTGTCAATCTTGCCAGAGAGCAAAAGTTTACCGGAAAAATCTCGACAGCCCACTTGTCATTACTGAAACCCCACGGACACCCTTTGAACGCGTCAACATCGATATTCTAGAAGTCCCGACAAAAAACTACGCATTAACTATCCAGGACGAACTAACAAAATTCTCTCAGGCCTACCCCATAACCGACAAATCCGCAAAAACCGTTGTTAGTACCTTACTACTCTATTTCCAACACTTCGGTACTCCATTACGGATACATTGTGATTATGGCAGGGAATTCGACAACACACTAATGAGAGACTTGTGTAAGCTATTTGACATCAAACTATCTTATTCTAGTATGGGACATCCCCAGTCAAATGGTTCATTAGAACGATTCCACTCGACCTTATTAGAGATGATTAGAATCCATAAACTAGAAAATCCTGACGAACACCCTTTTAACATCCTCCCTTATGCAATCATTGCATATAACAATTCAGTAAACAAAACTCATGGATTCACCCCTTACGAACTTGTTTATGGACATACTTCGAGTAGGACTCCAGAAACTCTCTACAACCAACAAGCCCTGATAACTAAGTACATCAGAGATCTCAATAATCGTATCTCTCACTATTATAAAATTTCTCGCGAAAGAACGGAAATCCAAAAACATAAAGCGAAAGTCAGATTTGATGAACACGTTTCTGAAAATCTCCCTAACTATCAAATAGGCGATAAAGTCTATATTAAAGAATCCCAGATCAAGGACAAACTCCAAAATAAATTCAATGGTCCTTTCGAAATCCTGGAGATCCACAGAAACTCCGCAACAGTACTAAACCCTAAAACTAACCAAAAATCAAAAGTAAATTTCGACCGAATGAAAACCGTTCTCAGAAAGTTAATTTCTGTTTCAGGTTTTGCCTGCTGTTCGGGTCAGCAGTACCCCAATTTCAAATACAACCAATAAACAATACTTTAGGTATCTACTTCCATAACGAAGCAGAAATAACTGTATCCAATGATAAATGGACACTTTTAGTACACAGAAACATTTCTACACTAGAACAAGTATTTACAACAAATAACAGAATATTACAAACTCTTGTAAAAACTGTTAACTTCAATTCTTTTGCTATGAACTACTTTCGCGCAGACGTACAAACCCACATTAATCTTCTCAATCAAATTTCTAACTCAATCAAACAGAAATTTACTGACATTCACATGGACACTAAAAGACACAAACGAGGTATACTTGATGGGGCAGGTACCCTTTTTAAGGCAATCACCGGCAATTTAGACGCCGCCGACGGAAAATACTTTACCGAAAGCATAAACCGCTTAAATCAAGGCAACTTCAAATTGAGAACTTACAAAGAAACCAAATAAGTGTCACCACATCCGTAATTAAAAACTTCAACGAAACTATCCAAAATCTTAGAATTGACGAGAAACTTTTTAACGATAACATGATAAAGCTGGAAAACACTATCGGAAAAATTAATGATAAGGTCGCCTACGTCGAATCAAAACTCGCACTACTTGAAATGTGTGAAAAACTTATGGAGAATTATCTCTACTTAGAAGATAATTTAATGATGTTTTAAATTCTATCACATTCGCGCGTCTGAAAATAATTCACTCTTCAATTTTAACACCAGAACATCTTATTACCTCATTACAGGAAATATCGCAAAATTTAGTAAAAAGTAACCTTCCATTGGCTGTAAAGTACTCGAGCATCGCACAATATCTGGAAATTATTGAACTAGAGGCATTTCAAACATATACCGATCTTATATTTGTGTTAAGAATCCCTTTAGTCGAACAACATCCTTACACAGTCTTTCATTTATATCCTATCCCTATATACGATGAAAGAACAGGTTTACATCATATGCTATCCTTCACTCAAAAATATCTTGCAAAGAATGATGATTCTTTAATGTTTATTCCGATCAAAGACTTAAGTGCGTGTAACCGTTATCCACTCGTAAGAAACTGTGTTCTGAACTTTACGCGTATCCTATTGACACAAACGCGTTATGTGAAGTTCAACTTCTAAAGAATGTCCAGAAGGTACCCGACAACTGTAAAAGCTCACTAATATTCACTCAAGGATACAACGTTCAAAAACTAGAACCCAATACATGGCTCATAATTACTTCTGAACCCATAAGTGTTACAGTTAATTGCGCTCAAACAAACCCAAAACTCTTACAATCTCCCTCAACTCCATATTGACTCTTCAATCAGAGTGTAGTGCGTTTATAGGAATTACAAAAGTTCAAGCCGAATCTGGTAAACAAACCGATGTTCTAGAAACCTTCCAACCGGTAACAGTGCCGTTCAACTGTTGCGACGCAGTGCCAGAAAAAAATATAATTCCTGAACTTCAGCCCCTGAAGCCGAACACGCTTAACGTAGAAGAATTAGACGTAGCAAATCACAAATTGGAACAATATTCCAGAGACCTCGATGGTCTCATAAACCAGCCGTTTGTAACCAAAATATCTCTTGGTTTACCTATACAACATAGCTGCTCTCATGATCATAGCAGCACTCATCACCTTCCAAGCTGTCAAAAAGAGGATGGTAAACCTCCAAAGGACTGCAATCCTGACCAGACTTCAGTGCCTCAGCCAAGACTCAAATTCTTCCCCAAGCTTAGGCCTGTTTTGAAAACAGAACAAAGCTTAGAGACGCAAGTTTAGGTATACCCTTTATGTTCTCTAAAAACACCATTTTTAATATTAATTTATATCATTAACTTTTTTATTTTTCTACACATTATTTTTATTCACATTTCCTTTTACTTTATATTTATTTTGATATGTTTAGGTTAAGCATTTAATTATTACTCGTATTATTTTATTGCTCATTTACTTTAACATTTTTGATTTTATTTTACAAATATCAATTTGATTTTTACCTTTTACTTATTTTATTCATATTTTATACACTTATTACTTATTATTCTACCATTCAACATCATTTTATGTTATTTTATGTTTCTGTTCCTAAAAGTTGATGTTATAGCATCAACTTTTGATATGTAAGGGGAGTTGTTATATGCAAAATATATCAGCACTTAGTTCACACAGTCGAGAAGTCAACGGAATTTAAAGCGTACGTGACTTCTCAAGGATATCAAATTTCATCTTGAATTATATGCAAACAACTTCCCGGAAACCTACACGAGTCCGCTTACCAAGTAAAAACGCTGACTTGCATCAGCACTTTTGTCAATGTTATAAAAGCAACTGGAAACGTTCTCGTGTTGTCATTCAAATAATATCGCTTTTAGTTTTAAGTCATTCAAATAATATCATTTATAGCATTAAGTTATTCAAGTACTTTAACTATTTTAATTGTTCACTTTTAATATTGTATGTTTCTAAATAAATAATTTTTTTTAAAAAGTGAATTGAATCAAAGTGAATATAAAATATATATATATATATATATATATATATATATATAACAGGAAGCGATCACAGATTTGTCACAATAAGAATTGTCCTTAATATGAAACTAAGATTCCTGAAAAATGCCTACCAACGGCATAGACAATAACAATCTGAAAGAAATTTCCGAACAATACTAAGCACTTCTAGAAGAAGAGCTACAGGAACAAGATAGACGCAACGAAGCTGGGAAACGAAGGTTACAGAGAAAAGAGAACGGCTAAGGACAACGTACTTCCAACATGTCTATACTGTGCAAGACTTAAGATAGAAAATTGCAATCTACAATTGAAATACAAACAGATAGAACAAAGCTAAGAAAGGACTGAAAACAGAAAGAAACAAGATAATGGAGTACGTTACAAATTCTATAATATAACTTCAAATACAGATGACGGAGGATGAAACACCAGAAGTACTCCTGGAAGAAGTGGGGTCAGAAGTCAAGACCATGAAGCATGGCAAGACAGTAGGAGAATGACGGTGTAGCGGCTGAAATACTAAAATACAATGGTAGAGAAACAAAATGTATACGCAGGATCTAAGACCCAGATAACTACCAGAACAATAGTATAGCGCCCTCATAATATTAAACCACAAGAAGGGTAGTAAAGAAATCATCCGGAATTACAGCCCGATAAATTTCCTGCCGTTTAGTGTACAAAGTATTCACTTAGATAATACAGAAATTTTACAAGACTCCGCTCAGCCCCAACAACAAGCGGTATTCCGCAGTGGCTTCAGCTCATTCATCAGATACATTTTCTATAAGGGGAGTTATAAGTCGAACTCACAATAGTCGAACTAAATAATATCAAATACCACTCGCAAAAGCGTTTATAGGCTTCAACGAACTGTTCGAAACCATATTACCGAAGGCAGTATTCTATGCCCTGGATAAGCAAAGTGTAGACAAGTCATATACCGAGTTATGCAGTTATCTTCACACAATGTAATATCTTGATTGAATTCTCTTGTTACGAAAAAAGTTTCAGACAAAAGTTGTAGGGTTTCAAGTGGGCCATGGAATGAGTCATATTTTGACTTCCGTTCTGTATAGTAAATGATATTTTTCACCCGGAAGTATTTGTTATATAGTATCCAATTTTACCGTGGAGTGCAAGAAAAATTAGAAACAAATGCGAGAGATTTTTTACCACAGATTAGCCATAAATGGTTTGGAGAGTTACATTTTGACACCAGGAATCTGGAATCTGGATTGGATTCCTATTTCGAAAAAAGCCTTAGATAAAGTTATAGGGTTTCAAGGGGGGCAGTACTCAGGAAATACTTTTCCGATTAGAAGTGTTTGTTTAAATGGAAGCAACCAATTTTTATAAGACAGAAAAATGAAAAACAAACATTTTGTTCTTGTCATTTTTTCTTTTCGACTTATATTTGGGACAGGTTTTGGATTGTTTTTCATCTATCTTTCGAAATTCAATATAAAAATTGGATGGGGCTTCTATTAAAATCCTTATCAAAAATAAAACACTCGTCACCATTTATGATTAACGTCTCACCAAAATTCCCGGTAAAAATTACACTCTTAAAAAACACTACCTGTCGAAAAACATAATTTTCTGTCAATACCGGAAATCGTAATATGGGCCATTTTATGGCTCCCTTGAAATCCTACAACTTTTATCGAAATAATGAAATCCACTCAAGATGTTATCTTGTCTCAAGATAAATGCCCCACCTCTTATAGAAACATGGAATATTTGACGGCAGCCCAGTATTTCCCACCAACAGAGGAATCAGACTAGGTGACACCATCTCACACAAACTATTTCCAACGGCATCTTTGGAAAATTAGATCAAAAAAGGAAAATTCAATGGAACTTCAACAACACAAATATTGAACGCCGTTGACTTCAATTATTTGTGTTGTTTAGTTAGTAAGAAAGTAGACCTAAACATAACATCACTGGTAGACACTCAGGACGTCATTCTAAATACAACCCTGGAAGTATATTGTTACAATATTTAATTTTACATTACTAATAAAGGCATTTTCTAGAAATTAACGAGTAGCAAAAACCTATTCTCTAAACGGACGATTGAGGATAAAAAAAAGTACCGAAAATGCCATTCCCTTAGAAAGCTAGACATCCTACACATACAGATAAAGTTACCACAAGAACATTCAAGAGTATCTCGGATAGGGTACAAATGCGGCCGTACAGCAGGAGCAGAACATTAGTGGCTCAGCTAATGTGCAATTGATTGACTTATTGAAGTAAAAAAAGTGTAAATGAATTTTTAGTATAGAAATAAAGGACAATATTTCTGGAGTAAATATACTGATTTGAACCCACAGAAAATTTATAACCTAAGGTTGGAAGTTGGATTACGTGGATTTTAAATTCTAAATTTATTTATGGCAACAACTAGAAGTACTGCTCTGAATGAAAGTAGCACGACGACATTTTCAACAGATTTGCCGCCAATCTGGACGAAAGTAAATAAGATCCTGGAAAAGTGAGATGACAAGAAGACCCAGACTCGACAGCAAATTCAAATTCCTGTAATTACTATGAATAATAAACAACAAACTCTAATTATCACTATGAAAGACGAACAATAAAATCTTGTAACCACAATGGATGAAAAACAGTAAAATCGAATGGAAGGTTTATTTTGAAAAATTTCGAGGTGAGCTCAAAATCTCCGAGGAAAAGAGACAAGATGAATTAAAAATTCAAACGGAACAATTTGAACACTAATGCAGGTAGTAATATAAGGTAACGCAGTAGTTAATTAGAAAATGTGAAATCAGACATAAAGGTAATAAATGACTACTTGGTACGACGGGCTATATTTAAAGCCTGACGAGACATATCAATTAGAATACTGAATATGCCAAACAACGATATCCGAATTGCCAGTGGAGAAGAAATAGCTTGTTTCGAACTAGTATACACCATCATCAATTGCGAAGAAGATTACAAGGCCTCGGCGAATGAGACACGTTACAGTAAATCAATTTGCCGACCATTGGACACACCATACACCAGAGGAACCCCAGGTCAAACGATTTATCACTGGCTATTTTCAGTAATCAAGATAGTACTACCGGTCGTACAAACATTATCCAGCACAGAATATATAGTGGAAAGGATGAACCCATTAGAATACCACCTAGGCGACTACCATTGATTGGGGCAACAACAGGCGTTGAGGAAAATATCAACTCTATGTTACAAAATAGAGTTATTGAGAGATCCATCAGCCTATGGTCTGCTTCCGTCATTTTAGTGAAATAGAAGGATGGAACCAAACGTTTTAATGTAAATTATATATAGAAAATTTAACGATGTAACAAAGAAGGAGAGTTATCCTCTCCTTCGAATTGATGACACTCTGACCACCCTAGCAGGGTCCCGTTAGGCCTTCAGTTGTCAATATCTAACTCTTATATTGCAAGTTGGGCTACACGAAAGCGACACAGAAAAGATAGCGTTTTCCGCCAGTAAAGGGTTGTTCGAATTTACCGTCATGCCGTTCACATTATGTAATGTAAATGTAACAAAATAAATAACTTCGAAAGGTTAATGGAATATGTATTGAGTGGGTTAACATGGAAAACATGCCTAGTATATTTCGGAGTCCTACATTAACCAGCTGAAGAACCTTGATAAAGTATTCTTAATAATTACGAATGCCAACTTGAGACTTAACCAAAGGAAGTGTGAGAGTTGAGTCTGGAATCCGGAACAACGAGTACAAGATAAAAGCCATTCGTGATTGGTCGGTCCAGAGAGAAAAACATGAAGCTTGTTGGAGCTTTGTTCGTGCTACAGGCGATGAGGGATTTACCACTATCGCCGCATCTCTACACCGACAGACCACTGAAAAAGAGACCTTCCGTTGGAACCAGAATTGTGAAACAGCTTGAGATGATTGAAAGGGGCATTGTGTTCCAATCTAATACTAGAGTTTCCTACACAGTACGCCAAGTTCGTCTTAAACACCGATTGCAGCAATACCGGTTTGGGGGCCGCGCTATCCCAAGGGCAAGATGGTAAAGAGCAGATAATCGGGTACTACAGCCGTAGATTCTCAAAACCTAAAATGAATTACTGTGTCACCAGAAAAGAACTTCTCGCAATAATCAGGGCTGTAAACCATTTTCACAAATATCTTTATGGTCGTCATTTCCTAATCAGAACCGACCATGCCGCACTTAAATGGTTATTAGACATGAAGACACAGGTGAGACAACTGGTCAGGTGGATGTAGAAATTACAGCATACGACTTCAGGGTTGAACACCGCTCGGGTCGGTTGCATAATAATGCCAATGTCTTATCAAGAAGGCCCTGTCGAGTAGATGGTGGACATTACCAGAAGGTGGAACAGTGTAAGGGTATCTCCATTCTGCAGATTCAAGTGCATGTCAATGCAGATTGACCGAATGACTGACTTGGGCATTAAACATATCCTTTCACTCAATACACGGAGGACACCGAGGCACTTGAAGTCATTGTGGGTCCAGTGGGACTCTTTAAAGTAAATAATAGAATGTTAAAGAGAATTTGGGAAATCAATGATGGCAGATAAACCAAGTCCCTACTACTGGTCCCAACGAAGAAGTCCTGACCGAAGTACAAATTGGGATTATCGGAAGTCATCTAGGTATGAATAAGACTTTAGATAAGATTCGTCATCGATTTTACTGGGTAAATTACTTCGAAAACGTCAGAGCCTGTAGCCGGAAATGTGACGTCTGGGCAGCCAGTCAGGACCCGAAAACCCTGACCAGATGCATCAGTACAATGTGGGCGTTTTCTTAGATGTAATAGCTACAAACGCTCTGGTCCAATCTCCGAGTCCGAAAGGGGTAACAAATACATTCTGATCGGTATAGATTATTTAAGCAAATGACCTGAAACTTATGACATAACCAAACAGGAGGCAATAACGGTGGAAATGGTGCTGGTTGAACAGCTATTCAGCAGGTTTGGTGTGCTGCTGGGGTGACATTCCGAACAAGGGCGAAACTCGAGTCTTACGTCGTCAGCAACAGCCAGCGTTGAATGAGAACGTAGGTTTTCACGGCCAAAGTCATAGTTAATTCTGCTTTTTCCTGATTTGGACCGCTTCATTTTTTCTCGAATTAATTTATTTATATATCTGAACCAGCATATAAACAAAGTTTTCCGACGTTTCGCCCACACTTATAAGTTTAATAAAGTGAAGTTTCAAAGTGTGTTTGTGACAAAAAGACTAAATGAATGAAGTCGCCACACGGTAAGTAACATTTGTTTTGCTTTATTCATCCTTGGAAAAGCCCCTTATAAGTGTGGGCGAAACGTCGAAAAATTTTGCTTATATGCTGGTTCAGATATACCTATATATATATATATATATATATATATATATATGTTATATAAGTATTTAAACAGACTTTATATTAAATTTACTTCTAATTATAAGGTCAAATACTGTCATTATTCCCACATTGTAATATGATACTTGTTAGTCATTTTTATCACGTTCGACTTTTTTTTTCATTTATACTTGGTAACCAAAACTGTACACTTCTTATTTTTCAGTTCACATAAAAACTGATGGCCATCCATTTTGAAACGACACGCTTAAATTGTCTTTGTTTAACACGCGTGTCGACTCATCATTTTGTAATGTTATAAATACTAGTGTAGGACCTTCAGTCGTTAGATGATTAGTTGACTTATATTCTTATAGTTGAAAGTTGTTATTATTATTTTTGTGTTTAATTAAATAAATTGTTTTTAAAAAGTGAATTTTGAAAATCGTAATATAATATATATATATATATATATATATATATATATATATATATATATATATATGATATATATGTTATGGAATTACACTTCATACGTTAAATTATATTTTTCAACCAAAGTTCTTAGATTGCATTTGCCTTGATTTCATCATTTGGATTCAGTTTCATGTTGGCGTCTTTGAAGCGCCAAGACAGCGTGAGAGAATTATTAAGATAACTTGTAACGGTCACCTTGTGTTGTCATGAGAATAATTATATTATTAGATCATTATTATACAGCGCACATCCATTGTGAAGACTAGTTTTAGTTAGCTGAATAAATTATATTTTTGTAAAACGCTTCCTTATTTCTGACGTGCCTGTAAAAGTGAAGTACTGTCAGTAGGATACGTAAATACAAAAACCTACATATCAAAATTTGAAAATCTTTTTGACAAAATTTTTGGAGAATCTTGGAAACCAAAAGTTTGTCCTAATCGAGCCAGCAGAGCAGCAGAATTTGTAACCATTACGTGGAGAAAAATAATATTATGGTTTGAGAAGTCTTCGAAGCATCAGTCGTAAGATCCTTACAACTTGTGAGAGGAAAGTCAAGACGAGACGAACCTAAAATTTGCAATAAACAGCACAGACATGAAGGAAGTGATTTTCTACGGAATAATCTTCGCTTTGTAAGTTTATTGTTTTTTTATTTCATTAATTGATATTGCTGCGTACTGATTAATTTTTATTATTTCACTGTTTCTTATTAAATCCTTTTTTATTTTTAATTTTTGTATAACAAATATGGATGATGATCAAGCTATTTTAAATGATTTTATTGAAGCTTGTAATTTTGTAAACAATAATATAGAACAAGATCAATCAAATGCTTTGAAATTTTTGATAAAATGTAATTTAGTAGGAAAGGCTAAAAGGTTTATTTCCTCAAGAAATTTTCACAGATGGACAGCGATAAGGGAATTATTAATAGGGCATTACGGTGATTGCAGAGACACCGAAGGTTTATTAAGAGATTTAAACCCTAGTTTCCAAAAACAAAAATAATTGCGAACAAAATTAAGAAGCAGTGTTGGGTTAGAAGATACTTTATCAAATAAAGAGAAAGATTCTTTAATTAAATGTCATGAAAAAATTGCTCTCAAAACTTTTTTAGCGGGGTTAAATGATCCCTTTGGTTCTATATTAAGGGCATAAAAACCTGAAAGTTTATCTGAGGCAGAACAATTTTTAATTGAAGAAAAGAATATTGCATATTTAAAAAAAATTAGAATTTCAAAACCAGGTTCAAGCAGCATCGATAATTCTAATGTTCGTATTTTTCCTAGAGAAAATTATGGTAACATAAGAAATAATTTCAGACACGAACCTAATTGTTTTAAAAGACAACAAAACTCGACAAAAATTTCCATTCAATAAATAATTCAAATTTTAATCGGAATTTTCATGATAGGTATCCTTTAGGTTCAAGTCAAAATGCAAACAAAAATCATGGTGCTTTTCAAAATAAGAATAATGGTCAATTTCAACAAAGACAATTTGTTCAAAGAAATCCTAATGTTAATCATTTAAACTCGTTGGGGGAGCCGAGTTCATCGGGTGGTCGAGCTCTAAACACGGTAGAACCCGAATACCAAAACAGAAAGAATTCAAATCGAGAAAAGAATCTTTTAAGATACTCAACATTGTAAATGATGATAATAATTTGCTAGAAAGTAAGTTGTATTACATTGAAGATAAACAGAAATTTAAATATTTAATTGATACAGGTGCTCCGATTTAATTAATGAAAAGTTCTGTAGCTTTACAAAAACATGTTTTTCAAATGAATAATGAGAATTTTACAATTTCTGGAATTAATAATCAAGGAAACGATGTAGAGATAAATAAAGACAGAAATTTTATCTTTTCGATTTTAGCTTCGATTTTGATGCATTAATAGGCATAGATTTTTTGGACAGGTTCAATGCAATCAGAGACCTTGAAAACAAAAAAACTCATATTAAATTTTAGAACTTTAGAGTTAAAAGAATTTGTCACAGATAAAATTAATTCAGAAGAAAATGATTCAGGTAAAATTAATAAAAAAGGACATGTACAACTACACATATTTCATCAGATAAAAGTAAATTTTTTGGAAGACAATCAGATGGAAACAATTGTTTTAATCAAAATAAAATTCATTATGTTATTCCTGGAAGAAGTATTCAAACAATTGAGATCCCTGTAAAAAAATAAGATGCTAAAGGAGGGTTGAAAAAAACATTCATTACTTTTATGTTTTTTTGGGCAATAACACCACAATAGAAATAAAACGACGTATATTGCAGGAATACCAAACGTTTCAAAGTCTATTCTGACTTCGTTGTCAATGGCTTTATATTTATTGATGTAGATTGCAAAATGAAAATTTGATTTATGACATTTAAAATAAATTGACATTAGAATATAGAATAAGAGCAAAAATTTAACTCGAAAAACCAGTAAATGTTAAAAATAACCTTACTAATAATGAATTATGTGCGATTACAAATTTAAAAAATGACAATTCTATAAAAATTTTACCTGCTGACAAAGGCAATGCAACAGTAATTTTAAATAAAACTGATTACGATGACAAAATTCAAAATATAATAAACCAAGGACAATACACTAAACTAACAAAAGATACAACAAGCTCAATAGAAAACAAAATATACCGTTTACTGTACAACCACAAACATGAATTCACAGAACAAGAATGTAAAGCACTCACTCCACACTATACTAAACCACCACATTTCTATGGGTTACCAAAAATTCATAAACCTAATATTCCTTTAAGACCAATTGTCAGTTCTATAAATTCTCCATGTAGTGAACTTTCAAAATTTTTAAACATTATTCGTCCTCTTACAGGAAGTTCTGTATCTCATCTAAAAAACAGTGCACATTTCTTGGAAAAACTGTTTCATATAGAATACAAAAATACTTTTACAATAGCAAGTTTTGATATAGTAAATCTTTATAACAATGTTCCTGTTTCCAAGACACTTCCAATAGTAAAACAGCTATTAGAACGGGACTTTTCATTAAATCAACGAACTCAGTTATCAACTGATACAATAATGGAACTACTAACATATTGTACCAAAACTACATACTTTCAATTAAACGATGACTTTTACCAACAGGGTTTTGGCATGGCCATGGGTTCTTGTCTCTCACCAGCATTAAGTAACATATTTATGGAAAACTTTAAACAACAAGTAATTTTATCAAAAGAAAATAAACCTTTAATTTGGTGGCGTTACGTTGACGACATTTTCGTAATTTGGGAACACAATCTTGAAGAACTAGATAAATTATTAAATGACATAAATAACAAAGAGCCAACTATCAAATTTACCCTAGAAATTGAAGAAAATAACAAACTATCTTTCCTAGACATATTAATAACAAAAACAGAATCTTCATTCGAAATAGAAGTTTATAGAAAACCAACTCATACCAACAGATACCTAAATTTCAATTCAAATCATCCAAATACAGTAAAGAAAGGTGTCATTAAGTCATTATATGATAGAGCACAGAACAACTGTTCTGATGATAATAAATTCAACAAAGAAAAAATAATTATAAAGAATGTTCTCACTGGAAACAATTACCCCACAAAATTTATCAACAAAGAGTTAAACAGACTTGAACAGAAAACAAACCTTCCGACTCAACCAAGAACTTCTCTTAACACTACTACTACTCAAGACAACAACATTACAGTTACAACTATACCATACATACAGGGTCTGTCAGAAAGATTGAAAAGAGTGGGCAACAGATTTTATATTATTACTAACACAATTAACTTTTTAAAAAAACTTTTTATTTGAATTACAAAGATTAATACTTGAAAATAACAATGTTGAAATAAAATATAACTTAATGAATTTAAAACACTTAATGACGCTCGCTGTCGTCGCATGTGAATTTATAATCTTGGTTTTGCAAGCTAAGCATCAGCAGATTACACGTGCGAGGAAAGCGAAGCGTTGTCCGTGGGAATTGCTATATCGTGAAATATGAGATGTAATACGATATTTATGAGAAATGATTATTATATTGTTGCTATGATGTAAATATTCTAAGTGTGGTTTATGACGGATATAACAACTCCCCTTACCAACAAAAAGTTGCTGTGTTACAGGAACTTTTTTTGTATAAAATAAGTACGAAAGCAAATCAAGAATAAAAATATTATGCTAATACAAATTTCCAAAGGAATATAAAACATAAGGTAATTAAAATATTGAAAACAATAATCTAAAGATAATAATAAATTTTCATACACATTATTACATAAAATATATTGATTAAAAATACGAAATATGAAATAATAAAAATGGTAAAAGAGAAAACGTAATAATCAAAATTTACAAAATTATTTATTTGCTTGAAGTTCGATATCTTCGGCAGTTTTCTCCTCTAGAATAGGTCTTAACTTTGGTAAGAGTCTAGACAGTCTACTTTGTGATGACTTCGTAGGGTTTTCGTCCTTTTGGGCTGTGTGACCACTGGTCCAAAATGTTTTAAGCACGAAGGCAGCGATAATAATAACTATGGAAATTATGATGGCATATGTAAACCACGAAATATTTTTGTTGACGAATGGTTGGTTAATTAGTTCGTCCAACTCTTTCGAATACTCGTTCAACTTATGATTGGCGATGTTTAATTCATCCACATTTAAGTCGTTGACCTTTAATGGTTTCAGCTCTGGGACTTGGATTTTCTCTGAAATCGTGTCACAACAATTGAAGGGGATGACAACTGGCTGGTAATTGTCTATTATGTTGATGGGTTTGAATGCTTCTGCTTGGACTTTAGTTATTCCAACAAAATCACTGCATTCGCTCTGTAATTTTAACAAGGAATTGTTCGTAATTGTTAAAGTCTTTGCACTAATATTTGTACAACTGATTGTGATGCGGAGGCGTTCCGCAACCATGACTAACCATGCGTTGGTTTCTAACTTTTGAACATGGTAACCTTGGGCGAGTATCACTGCACTTTTACAATTATCTGGTACGGTTTTAAAGTTTTTGAGGAGTTGGGCTTCACACAAAGCACTCGAGTCTATTGGGTACGCATAAAGTTCTGAACACAATTTCTTCCGGATCGTTAATGGTTTGCACTCACTTAAGTTTTTAATGGGGATATACAGCAAAGAATCATCGTTTTTGGCAATATAATTTTGGGTAAATGACAGTACATGATGTAAGCCAGTTCTATCATCGTAGACGGGAATAGGATATAGACGGAAAGCAGTGAATGATTGTTGTTCGATTAAAGGTATTCTCAATATAAAAACAAGGTCTGAGTCTGTTTGAAAAGCCTCCAATTCAGTGATTTCTAAATATCGCGCAATACTCGAATATTTAACAGGTAGAGGCAAATTATTCTTTACGAGGTTTTGCGATATTTCCTGTAGGGCGGTTATGAACTGTTCGGGGGTTAAAATAGAAGTGTGAATAATTTTTAAACGGGCGAATGTAATTGAGTTTAACACGTCGTTTAAGCTATCTTCTAAGAATAAGTAGTTTTCCATAAGTCGTTCAGACATTTCTAAAAATGAAAGTTTAGCTTCCACGTAAGTCATTTTATCGCTTAGTTTACGTATAGTATTTTCAATATTCCGAATATTTTCATTGAACGCTTTTTCGTCAAGTTGGATTTGTTGTATAGTATTGTTAAAGTTTTTTATCAATGAAGTTGTTACGCTAATTTGATTTTTCAAAAGGTTTTCTACTTGAAGTTGTCCCTGATTTAATCTATTGATACTATTTGTGAAATATTCCCCATCCGCGGCATCTAGGTTGCCAGTTATTGTCTTGAAGATTGTATCGGCACCATCTATTAATCCGCGTTTATATCTCCTGGTATCCATATGAATTTCGCTGAATTTGTTATTTATGGATTTTGAAATTTGGTTAAGTAGATTTAAGTGAGTTTGGACGTCGGCACGGAATAGGTTCATTGAGTTGAGGTTATAAGAAATAGATCTTGTTAATGTGTCAAGGAGTCTGTTATTAGTAGTGAAGACTAGTTCAAGAGCTGAAAGATTTTTATGAACTAATAGTGTCCATTTGCAATTTGAAACGTCAATTCGTGCTTCCTCGTAAATTCCTATTGTGTTATTTATGGTTTTTATTTCGAACTGGGATGCTGCTGATCCGAACAGCAGGATGACCCTGTAAACAAATTAGTCTTCTATGAATGGTTTCATGCGATCAAAGTTTACTTTCGTATTTTGGTTAATTCGGGGGTTTAATAAAGTTGCTCAATTTTTATGGATTTCTAGTATTTCGAAAGGTCCGTTAAACTTGTTCTGCAGTTTGTCTTTAAATTGAGATTTTCTTATGTACACTTTATCACCTACTTGATAATTAGGAGGATTTCCCGAAACATGTTTGTCAAATCGGACTTTGGCTTTTTGTTTCTGTTGTTCTGTCCTTTCGCGGGCGATCTTATAGTAATGGGAAATTCTATTATTGAGGTCTCTAATATATTTTGTAATCAGGTCTTTTTCGTTGTATAAAGTTTCTGGGGGTCTGCTGGAAGTATGGCCGAAGATAAGTTCATAGGGTGTGAACCCATGTGTCTTATTGGCAGAGTTGTTATATGCGATTACCGCATAGGGTAAAATGTTAAAGGGGTGTTCATCGGGATGTTCTGCTTTATGAATTCGTATCATATCTAGAAGAGTAGAGTGGAACCGTTCCAATGATCCATTGGATTGCGGGTGTCCAACACTTGAATATGAAAGTTTAATGTCGAAGAGTTTACAAAGATCTTTAAGTAGGGCGTTATCGAATTCGCGACCATAGTCACAGTGTTCCGAAATGTTGGAAAAATAAAAGAAGCGTATTGACTACTGTTTTAGCAGACTTGTCGGTGATTGGGTATGCTTGGGAAATTTTGGTTAACTCGTCTCTTATGGTCAAGGCATAGTTTTTATTCGGGACTTCGAGGATGTCAATGTTAAGTCTTTCGAATGGAGTTCTTGGAGTTTCAGTAATTACTAGAGAGCTATCAAGGTTTTTGCGAAATGTTTTAGCTGTTTGACATATTCGACAGTTCTTAATATAATTGTCAACATCTTTTGTAAGACCCAGCCCATTATATTTTTCCCTAATTCGCCTAATTGTTTCATTAATACCCCTATGTATGTTGGTTTTTCCATTATGAAACTGTTCAAGAATTATTGGCACTTGATCTTTTTCGATAGTTTGAGTTATGTTTTGACAAACTTTCCATTTTACGTTTAATTCTGCAAAGATAAACGAAAGCATTTCTAAAATAGGTAATTCCAAGTTATTCTCGACGCAATAGAGTTCTGATTCGGTTAGTACATTTTTGCTTTTAAATATTGAAGCAAATAGAATCTCGTTTACGGTTTCAGGATTAGATGGTAAGGGTATAATATAATACCGTCTTTTTCTAACACTTTTGCTGGAGAATACGTTAATTTTATATCGTTCGAAGTCGGCATTTTCTTCAAAGATATCTTCCAGGATTTTGTGGTGAAAGTCTTTAAGATTGTCGGTTTGAAAGAAAACTAGAATGTTTTTATTTTCTCTGTCAAGAAGTTGGCAGTTAGAGTATTGTATCTTACTGTAGTCAATGAGTGAAACTGTTTTGTAACGTTCTACGAACGTTCGAAATTCGGTAAATATTAGGTTATCGTCGTCATTTGTTTCAGGTTCGTCTGAGTCGGTGTCATCGTTTTCGTTAAGGGGGTTTATTGGAAAGTATTGAAGATTGTTGGTTGATTGGAAATGGATGCATTCATTGAAGTGAGTTATTTTAATGCGCGAAAGGGCGTCGGCATTTTTGTTGACTTTACCTGGCTTGTATATGATTTCGTAATCATATTCCTCAAGTTTGAGGCGCCATCTCGCGAGTCGACTACCCGGATCTTTGATAGAAAAGAGCCACGTTAACGGGCGGTGATCGGTCAGGAGTTTAAACTTGCGGCCAAAAATTATCGGACGAAAGTGTTTGACAGCCCAGACGATGGCCAGTAGCTCGCGCTCTATGGTGGAGTATCTAGTCTCTGCTTTGCAGAGAGTTCTAGAGGCATATCCAATGGGCAGGTCTTTGCCTATTGGTCCTTGGGAAAGTACAGCGCCGATTGCGAAAGCACTAGCGTCTGTAGTTAGAAGAAAAGGTTCGTTGAAGTCGGGATAGATCAAGATCGGAGTGGACGTGAGAGCTTGTTTTAATTTGGTAAAGGAGTCAACACAGTCTGAATTAAAATGAAATGAAACGTCTTTTTCGAGCAGTTTTGTGAGAGGTTTGGATAATTTGGCAAAGTTTGGTATAAATCGGCGATAGTAGCCAGCTAGACCAAGAAAAGATTTAATGTCTTTCTGGTTCTGAGGTTGAGGAAAGTTAAGTATACATTCGACTTTGGACGGGTTCGGTTTTACTCCGTCCTTTGTAATGAGGTGTCCTAAATATGCGACCTCCTTGCGGAGAAATTCGAATTTATCAGGCTGAATCTTAAGATTTGCCTTCCTAAGTCGTTTGAATACTTCAGTCAGTCGGGCCAAATGTTCGTGTATAGTTGGTGAGTAGATGATTATATCGTCCATATAGACCAAGCATCTCTCGTTCTGGATTCCGATGAGAATGTTGTCCATCACCCTTTGAAAGGTCGAGGGAGCATTCTTCAAACCGAAAGGCATGCGAACAAAATCAAAATGACCGTTCTTTACAGTAAAAGCGGTTTTTTGAATGTCCTTCGATTCAATTTCGATCTGGTGAAAGCCAGAAGCAAGATCTAGTGTAGTAAAGTATTGGCATTTGCCAAGTTGGTCCAGTAAGTCCGATATGTTAGGTAAGGGATACTTATCGTCTACTGTGAGTTCATTAAGTTTACGGTAGTCCACGACTACACGCCACTTTTGTTTGCCGCATGCGTCTTGTTTTTTTGGGACAACCCACACAGGGGAAGACCAAGGGGAATTTGAAGGGCGAATGATACCTTGTTCTAACATTTTTGAGACTTGGGTTCGAACTTCTTCCTTATGGATTTGGGGGTAGCGATAAGATTTGGTGAATATGGGTTTCGAGTTGTTTGTATCAATAGAATGTTTTATTTCGTTAGTGAAACTAAGATTGTCTCCTTCTAGATAGAAAATGTCCGAGAAAGCGATGCAAAGTTGTTGGATTAATTCTGCCTCCTCCTCGTTGAGATGTTCGAGTCGAAGTTGGTTGTGAATTTCTGTTTGTCTATATTAGGATTGTTTCCGAAAGAGATTTGTTCGCAGTGGTTAATAGAAAGATTCTGAATGGGTTCTAATTGGATTTTGTTGAAATTTATAATTTTTGGGCTAGCGTTTGCATTTAAAATAGAAGTGAAAAATTCACCTTTGTCATTAACCTGGACTAAAGCGTTTGGTAATCTTACGTTTTCTATTACGGTGGAAGTTAGAATGGCCTCCGTATTTCGTAAATCGCATTTAAGTTTAAAAATGCGTTCTGTCCGCGGTTCAATACTGATGGTATTTGAAATCGTTTGGTTGTTTATCTGTAGTTGTCTGGTTTTGAAATTAGTGACGAGAACTTTCTTATTAAAGTCTATTACACAATTGTAATGCTCCAGGAAATCGGAGCCTAATAGGCCATCGAATTCGATGTCTAGATTGCATATGTAGACTTTGTGTGGATCTGTTAGACTGAACGGGACTAAAGTAGATTCGTTTATGAGAATTTTTTGGTTAGTGATACCTTGTATCACAACGTTTTCAGGAGATCGGTTGGGAAATTTTTCACAAGTTTTGGGCTTGAAGATTGATAAGCCTGCTCCTGTGTCGATTAACAATTTGTAAGTGTTAGAAGCGTCATTGATGTAAAAGAGGTTCTTTGAGTTAACTGAAAGTGCGGGGCTTATAGGAAAGCGTTTTCCGGAAAGTTGAGGTTTGGATTGAAGCTGTCGTTGAAACTCATTGTCTTGAATTGGGACTGAAGATTGAGAATTTGAGTGTCCGGTGGTTTGTCTACTGTGAGAGCCGTTTGAAAATTTTGCTGAGAATTATCGGGGATATCAGAGCAGAATTCAGGGTAATCATGTTCATAATTGTCATAACTTTGAGCCTGAGAGGAATGGAAATCGTTACCTTGTGGCACCGTATCGTAATAGGAGTATTCATCTTGTTGAGGGTAATCAGAGTCATAGAAATTGTTGGATAGATCATTTGTGTAATTAGGAGTGTTATAAAAATCTGAGTGGTTAAAGTGATGGGCCCTTTGTTGCTGATTTCTGAAAAAGTTTGGATTGGGTCGAAAACTATTAGGACTTTGATTTTGTCCGCTAGTTGAGGGTCGATTTTGTTGGAATTGTTGTCTATTCTGGTCAAAGTTGGGTCTCATTTGGTTTGTGGGTTGAGAAAATTGATTAGGTCGAAATTGCTGGAAATTATTATTGTTAAAATTCGAGTTTGGCTGTTGTTGCCTTTGTCTAGTTAAGCATTCGTTAAACGAATGCCCTGTTCGTTTGCAAAACGAGCATTGCTTTATGAAAGTTGTAGCGTTTGGTCGTTTTTGTTGTTGTAGGTTACGTGTCACTTGGAACTTTTGGTTTTCTAAGTGAGACAGTTGTATCTCCCGTTTTATTCTAGAAACAGCAGTTACAATGTCGTCAGGGTTGCTGGCACGTATAATTTGCCCTATTTTCGGCTCAAGACCTGTTAAAAGGCTATTCAGAGCCATAGAGTCAATTAGAGAAATTTGTGCGTCTTTTTCTTTTGTAGTTATGTTATGTATTGACAGCCGCGTGCATTTTGGCTTCGTGTGTTTGAAGGCGAGCTGCGAAAGTTAATGGGGACTCATTGGGAAGTTGCCGCATTCTCTGAAGATCTTGAATTAATGCAGACAAATCGCGTGAATCACCAAAGTGTGTTTCAAGAAGCGTTTTGATGTCGTCCCAAGTTGATGGGTTCCGGGAATTTACAAGTTCGGCGGCACGGCCTCTCAACTTGTTTTTTATATGAAGGATTAATAAGGCTATTTGATTAGCAACAGCCATGTTGTGTGCTGTTGTGCAAGAGCTAATGAAAGTGTTAAGGAAAATGGGATTCCCGTCGTATTCAGGAATAATCGCAAATATCTCTGAAATTTTGTAAGGTTCTACCGTTGGGGTTGTGGCACCTTGTCTAGTCGTTGCCATTTTATATTTAGAATACGGTTATTGCACAATATTAGAAAAATAGAAAGACAAAAAAAATAGCAATAGTAGAATGAAAATTCTACTATCAGATTAAAGTATATAAAATGTTACCAAAAAGGGATAATAATAATTTGTTGTGATAAATGTTCAAAACCTTGTTAATATATTGCGAAATATATATATATATATATATATATATATATATATATATATATATAGTGTAGGGGAAAGGTTAATTAGTAAAAAAAAAGGAAATCAAAAATCAATAAATCAGTACAAAAATAAATAAATATGTTAAATTAAATTGTCGTTGATGATAGAAATGTTCGATCAAAAAAAAATAAAAATAATGATTAAGTGTAAATTAAACGTGATTCTTACAGTATAAATCTCGACATGGACTGTTCTGTGAGGACCGCACTGGTTAGCCTGGCTTGTTCCTGGTGCTGATTTACTCGCAGTTGTGTCTCCAGCTCGAAGGTCGTTGTTCCACAAAGGTTTAGAAACCACCACGACGAGTGAGAATTTTTCGTGTTCTTGCCGTGTTGGAACAATCCTACTGACTGCGCCAATTTTTATATTATTACTAACACAATTAACTTTAAAAAAAAACTCTTTATTTGAATTACAAAGATTAATACTTGAAAATAACAATGTTGAAATAAAATATAACTTAATGAATTTAAAACACTTAATGACGCTCGCTGTCGTCGCATGTGAATTTATAATCTTGGTTTTGTAAGCTAAGCATCAGCAGATTACACGTGCGAGGAAGCGAAGCGTTGTCCGTGGGAATTGCTATATCGTGAAATATGAGATGTAATACGATATTTATGAGAAATGATTATTATATTGTTGCTATGATGTAAATATTCTAAGTGTGGTTTATGACGGATATAACATTTAATGTTAAAATAGCATTCCAAACAAGAAATACACTGAAATCTTTAATATCGAAAACAAAACCAACAAACAAAACCCAGAACTCAAAAAACTGCATATATAAAATTCCTTGCGAATGCAATAAATTTTATATTGGAGAAACATCGAGACCATTAAACGTACGAATAAATGAACACAAGAATTACATAAAGAAACGACAACTTGAAAAATCAAAAATTTGTGAACATGCTTGGGACCTAGGCCATAAAATACAATTTGACAATTCAACTATACTTCACAAAGAACAACATAACACAAAACGAAAACTAAAAGAGTCTGCCTTAATTCTTTTGAATGAAGACGATTGTATCGCTTCTACTTCTGTAGAATTTAATCGTATCTGGTTACCGACAATTAAGGAAGAAATTATTAATGGTAACCTCCCTTTGAACAACCCAATATCGCGATAGTTCATAAGGTTTTTCCTAGGTTTTTCCTTATGACGTTAATGGGATCACTGAAACAATAGAATTCTTTGATCGCATTTACCTAGGAACGCCACTTATAAATTCTAAAGACAACTCTTTCAAATTCTTCTAATTTGAAAGCTGTTTAACTATAATTCATGATCTTTAGAATTTTTTGTGCTACCTGTATATCTAAAAACAACAAATTCTAATGTCAATTTTAAATGTCATAAATCAAATTTTCATTTTGCAATCTACATCAATAAATATAAAGCCATTGACAACGAAGTCAGAATAGACTTTGAAACGTCTGGTATTCCTGCAATATACGTCGTTTTATTTCTATTCTGGTGTTTTTGCCTAAAAAAACATAAAAGTAATCAAGAATATGCCACAAACAACGTTTAGAAGACAATTGAAAACATTCAGATAAACAATTTCTCTCAAAGTGAAAGAAATAATAAAATTTTAGATAGCTTACGTTTAGATCATGTAAATGAAGAAGAAAGGGCGTTACTAGAAAATCTTTGTTTAAAATATAAAGATATTTTTTATTTAGACGGTGATCAATTAATTTTCACAAATGAAATAAAGCATGAAATATATACTCAAAATGCTAAACCAATTTTTTCAAAACGTTATGAATACCCCCAAATTTATAAACAGGAAGTCAAAAATCAGATTGCGTCTTTATTAGATCAAATAGGAAAATGTGAATATTTTTCAATCATAGATTTAGCATTAGTTTTCCATCAGATACAAATTAAAAAGAAAGATATTCCGAAAACCGCATTCTCTGTGGAAGGTGGGCATTTCGTATTTTTAAAAATGCGCCTAGTACATTTCAAAGAGTCATGAAAAATATTTTATCAGGATTACAAGGAGAAATGTTGTTAGTTTACATGGACGACATAATTTGTTATAGTAGCATTTTAAATCAACAAATTTTTGAAAGATTCAACCAACGAAGTCTGAATTTTTGAAGAAGAAGGTTGGATATTAGGATATTTAGTAACGAGCGAAGGTTTAAAACCAAACCCAGAAAAAATAGAAGCTGTTTTAAAATATCCAGAACCGAGAAATCAAAAAGAAGTCAAATCATTTTTGGGATTGACATTTTTTTTATCGTAGGTTTATTCAAAATTATTCAGGTGTTACCAAATCCTTAACAGAATTGTTGAAAAAATAAAAAAAATAATTTTGATGAAAAATGTAGGGAAGCTTTTGAAAGTTGTAAAGAATTATTACCTACAGCTCCAATATTACAATATCGAAACTTTGAGAACAAGTTTATCATAACAACTGATGCAAGTGACTATGTTATTGGATCTGTATTATCACAAGGTAAGATAGGTGAAATAATAGAGAAAGAGTTAAAAGAAAATAAAGAAACTAAATATTATCTGGAGTTACAAATTAAAATGTTACAAAAAATTGAACAACTCATGGAAGTTAGTGTGATAATTACAGATCCATTAAATGACATCATTAATAGTATAACTTTTGCAAGATTAAAAATTGTGCATCCGTCAGTTATTGAACCTATTATCCTAGATTAATCATTTAAATTTAGATAAACTTAATATAGCTAAACAAAAACTTTAGGAATATGATGAAAATTTAAATAAAATGATGAACGAATCATTCACAGAAAAATATTCCTACACTTTTACATATAGTTTTTGGGATAATCGTATGGATATTTTGGAGATGTTGTAATAAGAGGAAATTGACAGGTTATTTTGCTTCAAGTTCAAATAATGATGGTCATAATAACAAGGGCTGTGGCCATCAAATATTTAATTACTGCAACGTTCCTTCAAATATTTCAAGAAGACCTTCAATTCATTTATCAAGTTCAGAGGAAATTGTATTCCAGTGCCTCTTAGTGTTTTAGAAATGGATGGACCATCAGCATCGTCAGCGTCAAGACGAAGTGTGAAGAACATTTGAGATTTGTGTGAAAACTAAGTGAGTGAAAAAGAGCAAAGTGTTGTGAAAAAAAATGTTGAAACGGTTAAATTGTACACAAATTGACTGTTGTTTGCTTTAGAAGTATCATATATCGCTAATTGTTTTAATTTTATCCACTTTTATTTTAAATTACATTTATTTAGAACATATTTTATGCTTGAGTTTTGATTTTTGTTATTGCATATTTTGCATATTATATCTCTAATATTAGATATACTTGATTATTGAATTTTAATATTTGTCACTGTTCATTTTAAGCTTTTGTATATTTAAATCCATTTGATTGAATATATGCAATACTAAGAATGAAATTTTAATAATTTTGAGTGGATTGATTTTCAGATATTTTGATTTTCAGTTTTTGTTACTTCTTGAGGCGTAACAAAAATCTCGAAGATGTTGATGTTATGGAATTACACTTCATACGTTAAATTATATTTTTCAACCAAAAGTTCTTAGATTGCAGTTGCCTTGATTTCATCATTTGGATTCAGTTTTATGTGGGCGTCTCTGGGGTTTCTCTGAAGCGTCAAGACGGCGTGAGAGAATTAAAATCTGCATTTCCGCAAATTCTCGAGACGCATTTCATAATTAAGTTAAGATAGCGCACATCCATTGTGAAGACTGGTTTTAGTTAGTTGAATAAATTATATTTTTGTAAGACGCTCCTTTATATCTGACGTGCCTGTAATATATATATATATATATATATATATATATATATATATATATTTGTTTTTAAGTTTTCGCGGGCACTAAATGTTTTAGGCGGTTTCCGGGAATTCATCCGCGTAGTTGATAACTGATCCCTGTCGGGATCGATGGTAAAATGACGACGTTTCGGCAGAGTCACATCTGCCCTCTTCAGGTCGGTTCGCATAATTCTCGTAGCCTTCTGCTTTCGCTTCTAGTTACTCGAATACAGTATTCGAGAAATATAATGAATCTCTACGGGGAGAATACTTTTCATTTGTGTAAAACATTTGAGAAATTACGCGCCAAAAGAAGCAAACTTTTCTGCGATCTACATTTTTTACAAAGATGCCGCGACGAAGGAGTTATTCCGAAAAACATGACGGTAAAGTATATATGTATGTATGTTAGGCGTAAATATCATGCACGTGTATGATACAAAGTATCATATTTCGCTGACCAGTTTCCTGCTTCATTATGTAAACGTGGGAACGCATTGACTTGACCGTTCTTATGATTAGTCAGCTTTCTTAATGTTATAAATTAGAGCGACGCGGTCCCACGGTCGTCATTTGTCGTTAGTATATTTGTACCATTTAGTTAGTTCATTTTAATGTTTTATTTAAAGTTTTAATTTTTTGTATTTCAATAAATATAATTTTTAAAACTCAAAAGTGATTTACAAGATATATAATTGGCGCAGTCAGTAGAATTGTCCAACACAGCTTGAACACGTGTACACTCACTAGTTTTGTCGATTTCCAAATCCTTGTGGACAAGAACTTCCAGACCGAGACAACAACTGTAGCAGCGAGAACCCGGAACACGCAACCTTACAGCTAACCAGTCCTCAGCTTCTCCAGAACAGTCTCATGCCAGGAGTATTAACGTATGTACTATTACAATCATCACGTTATTGATTTTTATTATTTTATTGATTTATTGGATACGATTTTTATGTATCTTGAACATACAGTTCTATCATTTAATATTCACCCACATTCATCTCTATTATTTTAAAACAATTCTTGAAACACTTACTTAAACACATAGAGGCCTTCTGTGCTTTTGTGTTCGATATTATTTTAATTGTTTCTAATACTGCAAATATACCTCATTTACTTTGCATTGCATTTACCTTTTACCTTCATTTTACTACATTTATATTGACCTGTTTATTAATGGCTGTAACAAATTTACCTACAAACATACCCATACACTGATTTTTCCTTTTAATATTTAATTTGATATATTTGTTTATATAAACTAGTTCATAATATTTCTAAATATGGTTGAAACACGCCAAGGTACGGTAGAACCTTACAAACTTGCGGAAATTTTCGCTATCATCCCTGAATACGACGGCAATCCGATTTCTTAAATACTTTCATCAGCTCCTGTTCGACAGCACAAAATATGGCTGTCGCAAATCAAATAACTCTTAGTTTTGCACATTAAAAACAAGCTAAGAGGCCGTGCAGCCGAGCTTGTTAATTCAATAAATGCGTCGACTTGGGATGAAATGAAAACACTTTTAGAAAACCCTTTCGGTGACTCACGCAACTTGTCCGCTTTAATTCAGGATTTACAAAGAATGCGACAACTACCAACTGAATCCCCACTCACTTTCTCAGCTAGACTACAAAGCCACGAGGCAAAAATCCACGCGGCTGTTAACAAACAGAATCTAACAACCAACGAAAAAGACGCGCAAATTTGTCTTATAGATTCCATGGCTCTAAATAGTCTTTTGACGGGACTTGAACCAAAAATAGACCAAATTATTCGCGCTAGTAACCCTCCCGATATAATTACCGCGGTTTCCCGAATAACAAGAAAACGCCAACTTTGTCACTTGGAAAATCAAAAATTCTCAAATGTACGGAACCCTCAACAACATCAACCACAAAGACGACCACCTCCTCAAACTTTTGTAAAACAGTGTTCGTTTTGCAAACGCACCGGACATTTGTATAACGAATGTCTAACACGACAACGACAACAACAACCAAACCAACAACCACACCAAAACTTTAACAATAACAACCCGCAACAATTTAGACCGAATCCTCCTTATCAATCGGCTAATCAAACTAGGCCCAATACTGATCCCAATAGGTATCCCGCACAACAAAACCGACCTTCTGCCAGTGGACAATATCAAAGTCCTAATCAATCTCGACCAAATCCCAATTTTTACAGAAGCCAACAACAAAGAACCCACCACTTCAACCAAGATGAGTTCTACAACCCTTTGAACAATTTCAAATTCATACTACCAAGACGATTGTTCTTATTCAGACCCCCAAAATACAGATTTCGAATACTCTCAAAATGACTATACTGAAACTTTTGAAAGCACTTACCCTGAATTCTCTTTTGAATTACCCGAAGACCGACGACAAAATTTTCAAGAGGTACTTACAGAGGACAAACCACCCGATACACAGATCTGCAATCTTCAACCCAGTTCGAAACAATGAGTCTACTCGACGACTTCAACCCCAACCTGAATTTTCCGGAACAAGCTTTCCTATAAGCCCCACACTTTCGGTAAAATCTAAGAAACTGTTCTACATCAACGACGCCACTAATACGTATAAACTGTTAATAGACACAGGTGCCGGTTTATCAATTTTTAAACCAAACACTTGTAAAACATTTCGACACCGATACCCAGAAAACGTTGTGATACAAGGTATCACTAATCAAAAAATCCTGACTAACGAATCGACCTTAGTCCCATTTAATCTTAACGATCCACACAAAGTTTACATCTGTAACTTAGACATCGAATTCGATGGTCTACTAGGTTCTGACTTTTTAAAACATTACAATTGTGTGATTGACTTTAACAAAAAACTTCTTATAACCAACTTCAAAACTATTCCGCTCATGAAAATAACAGACGAAACAATATCTTCAAACAGGCAATCTCCAACAATTAACCCAACAATTTCAAACACGATTACTATTGAACTGCGAACAGAACGGATTTGCAAACTCAAATGTGACTTACGTAGCACAGAAGCTATACTAACCACTACCGTCCTAGAAAATGTGAGACTTCCGAATGGTTTAGTCCAAGTTAACGACAAAGGCGAATTTTTGACATCCATCTTAAACGCTAACGCCTGCCCAAAAACTGTAAATTTCGACACTATCAAATTAGAACCCATTCAAAATTACTCTGTAAATCACTGTGAAGAAATTTCGTTTTCAACTAATCCTAACTTCGACAGACAAACGGAGATTAACAATCAACTCCGACTCGAACACCTTAACGAGGAAGAGGCCGAACTAATACAACAATTTTGTCTTGACTTTTCCGACATTTTCTACTTAGAAGGTGACCATCTTAGTTTCACGAATGAAATTAAACATTCCATCGACACAAACAACGCCAAACCCATATACACTAAATCGTACCGCTATCCCCAAATTCACAAAGAGGAAGTCCGTAACCAAGTTTCGAAAATGTTAGAATAGGGCATCATTCGTCCCTCAAACTCTCCCTGGTCTTCCCCTGTATGGGTTGTTCCGAAAAAACTCGACGCCTCCGGGAAACAGAAATGGCGCGTAGTCGTGGACTATAGAAAACTTAACGAACTGACAATAAACGACAAATATCCGTTACCCAACATATCCGATCTGTTAGACCAACTTGGCAAATGCCAGTATTTTACCACCCTAGATCTAGCTTCTGGTTTCCACCAGATTGAAATTGAGTCCAAGGACATTCAAAAAACCGCTTTCACTGTAGAGAACGGTCATTTTGAATTTGTTCGAATGCCTTTCGGGTTGAAAAATGCCCCTTCAACATTCCAAAGGGTGATGGACAATATTCTGATAGGAATCCAGAACGAAAGATGTTTGGTGTACATTGACGATATAATCGTTTATTTGCCCACCATTCACGAACACTTAGCAAGACTAACTGACGTTTTTAAAAGACTTAGGAAGGCAAACCTCAAAATACAGCCTGACAAATGCGAGTTTCTCCGCAAGGAGGTCGCTTATTTGGGACACTTAATAACTAAAGACGGTGTAAAACCCAACCCGTCGAAAATCGACTGTATCCCAAATTTCCTCAACCGCAGAACCCCAAAGATATTAAGTCATTTTTGGGACTTGCTGGTTATTGTCGGAGGTTTATTCCAAACTTCGCGAGAATATCGAAACCCCTAACTAAACTTTTACAAAAGGATGAACCGTTTCATTTCAACGCTGAATGCGTCACGTCCTTTAACGAACTCAAACATGCTTTAACTTCGACACCAATACTGATCTATCCGAACTTCGAGGAACCATTTATACTAACCACTGACGCCAGTGCTTTTGCAATCGGCGCTGTACTATCGCAGGGGCCAATAGGTAAAGATTTACCTGTTGGATATGCTTCCAAGACACTTTGTCAAGCCGAGACAAGGTATTCGACTATTGAGAGAGAACTGTTGGCTATTGTTTGGGCAGTGAAGCACTGGAGACCAATATAATCTATGGCCGAAAGTTCTAACTTTTACCGATCACCGCCCGTTGACGTGGCTGTTCTTGATAAAAGACCCTGAAGTCGATTAGCCCGATGGAGACTTAAACTCGAAGAATATGACTACGAGATCATTTACAAACCGGGTAAAAGTAACAAAAACGCCGACGCCTTATCACGCATTAAAAGCAACCGCCTTGATGAGTGCGTATTATTCCAGGCTAAAACTAAATTAACACCCCACAAAATCTTACCCCTAAATGACGAAGACGGTGACAATACCTCCGAACCCGAACAAAACGAAATAACTACCGAAACGATATCACAGGAATTCAAAATTTTTGTTGAATGTTACAAGACTGTTTCCTTAATTGACTATAGTAAAATCGAATTTTCTAATTGCCGACTTCTAGACAAGGCGAATAAAAATATTCTAATCTTTCCCCAATCATCGAACCTTCAGGAATTCCATCACGGCATATTCGAAGACATCTTCGAAAAGTCGCTGATTTTGAAACATTTAAAATCAACGTATTCGCTACCAAAACTGTTAGCAGGAGAAAATACTTCATAGTCCCGCTTCCAAACGATCCCGAAATCGTAAGTGAAGTCCTTTTCGCATCTATTTTCAAAAATCAAGACGTTCTCTCCCCCTCGAAAACATATTGTGTAGAAAACAACTTTGATCTTCCAATTCTGGAAATGCTTTCCTTTATTTTCTCTGAAAAGTACATTAAGTGGAAAATTTGCCAAAACATCACAAAAACTCCTAAAAAAGACGAAATACCACTAATACTCGAGCAATATCATAACGGAAAAAACAACTTGCATCGCGGCATCAACGAAACCATACGCCGTGTCAAAGTGAGGTTCAACTGGCCGGGATTTACTAAAGACATTGAGAACTTCATAAAGAACTGCGTAATCTGTCAACAAACAAAAGCTTGTCATAAAAACTTAGATAATCCCCTCGTCATAACTGAGACACCTAAAACACCCTTTGAAAGAATTAACATCGACATCTTAGAAATTCCTAATAGAAATCACATTTTGACGATAAGAGACGAACTGACTAAATTCTCACAAGCCTATGCTTTGGCAGATAAATCCGCCAAATCTGTCGTTAGTACTATTATGTTGTACTTTCAACATTTCGGTACACCCTTACCTATCCACTGCGACTATGGCAGAGAATTTGACAATGCCATACTAAAAGATCTATGCCAACTTTATGACATCAAACTTACCTACTCTAGCGTGGGACACCCGCAAACAAACGGCTCCGTGGAACGATTTCATTCTACTCTACTAGAAATGATTCGCATTCACAAAGCTGAAAATCCCAACGAACACCCCTTAAACGTACTTCCGTATGCTATTATTGCCTATAACAATTCAACCAATAAGACCCATGGCTTCACCCCGTTCGAACTCGTTTTCGGACATACTCTCGGTATCTACTACCATGACGAAAGTCGAATAATTGTATCAAACTATAAATGGACTCTATTAGTTCACCGGAACTTGACAACCCTTAATCAACTATTTGAAAATAATAACAGAATCCTATGCCTGGCTTCAAATTTCACGATACAGGTGCATTTCGTGTGGACGTCCAAACACACATTAGCCTTTTAAAACAAATCTCCGACTCCATCAAAACAAAATTTTCAGAAGTATTTCTAGTCACTAAAAGACCCAAACGCGGATTAATAGACGGTGCTGGAACCATCTTTAAAGCAATAACCGGTAACCTAGACGCATCCGATGGCGAATTCTATACTAGCAGCATAAACAGACTTAACCAAGGACAACTACAAGTCGAAAATCTTTTAAAGAATCAAATGAGCGTTACAACCACTATTATTAAAAACTTTAATGAAACTATTCAAAAATTTCCAATAGACGAGAAAATCTTTTAACGAAGATATTAACGAAATCAACCTCACGATACATGAACTAAATGACCGGATAGCCACTATTCAAGCCAAACAATCATTTCTTGAAATTTGTAAAAAACTAATGGCTAGTTATTTGTTTCTTGAAGATAACCTTAACGATATTTTAAATTCAATAACTTTTGCTCGTTTGAAAATTATCCACTCATCTATTATTACACCGGATCATTTGATTGCCGCATTACAGCAGATTTCTCAAAACCTTGTTAAAAATAATTTACCGTTACCAATCAGATTTTCAAGTGTTGCACAGTATTTAGAAGTAATTGAACTACAAGCTTTTCAAATTCACTCAAATCTAGTATTTATCTTAAAAATCCTTCTAGTAGAGCAACAGCTTTTTTACAGCTTACCATTTTTACCCTATTCCGATTTTAGATGATAGAACTGGTTTTCATTACATGCTTTCTTTTACTCAAAAATATGTAGCGCGAAATGATGATTCTCTTATGTACATACCAATCAAGGACTTGAGTGCGTGCAAACAGCTGACTCCACTCCGAAAACTGTGCTCCGATTTATACGCGTATCTCATAGACTCAAATGCACCCTGTGAGGCGCAGCTCCTGTAAAACATTTGTAGTGTCCCCGAAAGTTGTAAAAGTGCCATCGTTTTCAGTGAAGGGTACAATGTTCAAAAACTTGGAATAAATGCGTGGATTGTAATCATATCAGAACCCTTACATGTGACCGTTAATTGTCCAGGAATTGACGCTAAAACTTTAGTGCTAACGAACAATTCTATCATTCGGTTACAAACGGAATGTAGTGCTGTTGTTGGGATTACGAAAATCCAACCCGAACCACAAAAATTCATGAACATTTCGGACAATTCTCGTCCAGTTTTAATTCCATTCAATTGTTGCAATTCTCATCCTGAGAAACTTGCAATTCCGGACCTTAAACCCCTGAAGCTGGACGACTTAAACATGGAATAACTATCCATAGCGAACCACAAGCTGGACCAATATTCAAGGGATCTCGACGATCTCATCAACCAACCCTTTGTTAATAAAAACATTTCCTGGTTCACGTATGCTACAATAATTATCACTGTAACAATTACTGTTGTATACAGCTCATTGAAAATCATAAGGCACGTTAAGAGACCTCCGAATAATGACAACTCCAGTCCAGAGAGTCTGAGTACCCTGACAAAACCGTTCTCCAGGCTGATACCAAATCTGAAGCCCAAAAAGAAGAGGAACCTGAACATCCAGACTTATAGAAGTGAGAACCGTGTTGATACATTTCTTTTCTTATTTGACTTTTGTGTTTTGTATATTTTTCGTATTTTATGTAACCTATTTAAACTTAATCATTATGTTCACTTTAATTTTATTTTATTTCCATATTTGTATTGTTTTTGCTTATTTAGCTAGCGTCCAGTAAATTCCAAAAGTTGATGTTACAGCATCAACTTTTCTTGGTAAAGGGGAGCTATTAGGCGTACATATCATGCACGTGTATGATACAAAGTATCATATTTCGCTGACCAGTTTCCTGCTTCATTATGTAAACGTGGGAACGCATCGACTTGACCGTTCTTTTGATTAGTCAGCTTTGTTAATGTTATAAATCAGAACGACGCGGTCCCACGGTCGTCATTTATCGTTAGTATACTTGTACCATTTAGTTAGTTAATTTAATTTTAATGTTTTATTTAAAGTTTTAATTTTTTGTATTTCAATAAATAATTTTTTTTTTAAACTCAAAAGTGATTTAAAAGATATAAAATGTATATATGTATATATATACATATATATATACATATATATATATATATATATATATATATATATATATATATATATTTTATATTACGATTTTCAAAATTCACTTTTTAAAAACAATTTATTTAATTAAATACAAAAATAATAATAACAACTTTCAACTATAAGAATATAAGTCAACTAATCATCTAACGACTGAAGGTCCTACACTAGTATTTATAACATTACAAAATGATGAGTCGACACGCATCTTAAACAAAGACAATTTAAGCGTGTCGTCTCAAAATGGATGGTCATCAGTTTTTATGTGAACTGAAAAATAAGAGGTGTACAGATTTGGTTACTAAGTATAAATGTAAAAAGTCGAACGTGATAAAAATGACTAACAAGTATCATATTACAATGTGGGAATAATGACAGTATTTGACCTTACAATTAGAAGTAAATTTAATATAAAGTCTGTTTAAATACTTATATAACAACTCCATTTATCCTGAAAAAGTTGATGCTGTGCTTCAACTTTTCAAACCATTTTTGTGAGTTCTGTATCTTCGATGGGTTCTGGAGTCGAATACTTGGACGTCGTCTGGGAAGGAATCTGAAGTTTCTGACTTGACTACATGGCATTGGTGAAGGTGACGGTGGATCGTCGCCGTTTGTTGTTATGGCCAACAATCTGGATTGTCTCTTCTTGGTTTGCATTTATAGAAAATGTAGATAAGGATTAGTAAAACGATTAATGTAATTGATAAAATTGTGAACCATGGCATGTGTTTTTTAATAAACGGTTGGTTTATTAATTTGTCTAGCTCTTCTGAATATTGGTTCAACTTATGTTGAGCTATGTTGAGGTCGTCTGCATCGATCTTGTTTAGTCTGAGTGGCTTTAGATCTGGGACATAGTTTTTCGGTGGTATAGATTTGCAGCAGTTGTACGGTATTTGATTGGATGACTCTTGTAGGTAATGTTTTGGAAATTGTCGATCAGTTTGCTTGAATGAATTCGAGTGTTGCCAATGAATGCGTTACAATCGGCCTGCAAATTTAGGACTGAGTTTGTTGTAATTGTTAGTGTTACAACGCTGTTTCCACTGCACTTTATGGTGATAGGTAAAAGGTCAGAAACAGTAATTAGCCAAAAGTTTGAGCTAATCTTATATACATTGTAGTCCTTGGCGTAGAATATGGAAGTCTGACAAACCTTTGGAAGGAAGGTGGACTGCTTCAACAGCTGGGCCTCACAAGTTGAATCGCTATCTATAGGATATGGGAGAACGTCTGAACATATCCATTGAACTTGGCTTAAGGACTTGCAGTTGTCCAAGTTCCGAAATGTAGTATACAATAGTGAATCATCATTTTTCGCAATATATTTGGTTGTGGTTGGTAAAATGTGATGAAACCCTGTTCGGTCGTCAAGTATCGGAATTGGATATAAACGAAAAAGGGTAAAAGTTTCAGGGTTTACTAAGGGGATTCTTAATACAAAAATTATTTTCGTGTCTAATTGAAATGCTTCCAATTCGATGATGTCGATATATTGTGCAATATTATGGGCATTAATAGATAGGGGCAAATTGTTTTTGTGCAAAGAGTGAGAGATAATTGAAGTGAGTCGACCAAATCTGCCGGTGTAATTATTGAACTATGTAACATTTTAATGCGAGCGAAAGATATTGCCGATAATACATCATTAAGGGCATCTTGAATAAAGACATAGCTTTCCATTAATGATTCACATAAATCTAGAGTTTTGACAAGTGTCTCAAAGAACTGAAGGTCGTCTGAAATAAAAGCAATGGCTTGCCTGATTTCATTAATATTCTTATTAAAGGTTTCTTCGTCTATTTGTAGTTTACGACCGTTGAATTAAAATTTGTGATTACGGAAGTCGTAACAGAGATTTGGTTCTTCAGTAGGTTTTCGATTTGTTGTTCGTCATGAGTAATCTTGTTGATACAATCATTAAAATATTGACCATCGTTTGCATCCAGAGTGCCAGTTATTGATTTCCAAATTGTTCCAATCCATTAATAAGTCCGCGTTTCTGTCTGCTTAAGTGAATTTTGGTGTCCGCGAATATTTCTTGATATTTCAAGTTTACTGTGTCTGATATTTGTTTGAGAAGGCTGACGTGTGTTTGTACTTGTGGTTTGAATGAACTAAGTAGAGTAGTTAAGTTTGAATGGATAGTGTCAACTAAAGTATTTAGTATTTTGTCATTATTGGAAATTGCGTCACCGAATGGGTGGAGATCTTTGTAGACAAGCAATGTCCACTTGTCATTCGAAATTTTGATGCTTCCTTCTTCATGAAAGAAGAGTCCTACGGTGTTGTTTATAGGTTTATCGTATATTGAGATGTTGCGATTGTGAAGAGTCCGAGGAGTCTGAAAGAAGTAATTTTCACTCAAAATACGGTTTCAATCTGTCAAAATTTGCTTTTGTAGATTGATTTGTCTCGGGATTTAGTAAGATTGCAGAATTTTGAAAGAGTTCAGTTATTTGGAAAGGACCATTAAATTTATTTTGTGATTTACTAGAAATTTGCGATTCTTTCAAATATACTTTATCGCCTATGTTATAATTTGGTCGGTTTTCAGGTACGTGTTGGTCGAATCGAGTTTTTGCCTTTTCTTTTTTGTTGTTCAGTTTTTGAACGCGCTAGTTTGTAAAAGTACTCCATACGATTGTTGAGATCTCTTACGTATTTGGAAATGAGGTTCTGTTGGTTATAAAGCGTTTCCGGGGGTCTACTAGACGTGTGGCCAAAAATAAGCTCGTAGGGTGTAAAGCCATGAGTTTTTTTTTTTGGTGTTGTTATAAGTAATTATTGCGTATGGCAAAACGTTTAAACGGATGTTCGTCTGGGTTTTCGGCTATATTTGCTCTGATCATTTCCGATAATGTTGAGTGGAATCGTTCAATGGAACCGTTGGATTGTGGGTGACCCACACTTGAGAATGTAAGTTTTTTGTTGTAAAGCTCAGAGAGGTCTTTCATTAGAACATTATCAAATTCACGGCCGCAGTCGCAATGAATTCGCAACGGGGTGCCGTAATGTTGGAAATAAAGGATAAGCGTGTTAACGACGGTTTTTGCTGTTTTATCCTTTATTGGATATGCCTGTGTGAATTTTGTTAGCTCGCCTAACTGTCAGAGCGTAATTTCTCGATGGGTATTCAAAAACGTCGACATTAATTCGCTCGAAAGGTGTTTTCGGCGTTTCTGTTATAACTAAAGGGGAACTTAGGTTTTTTCGACATGTTTTCACCTTTTGACAAATTTCGCAAGATTTGATGAAATTTTCTACGTTTTTTGTTAACCGGTCCAATTATATTTTTCCTTTATTCGTCTGACCGTTTCGTTGATTCCGCGATGAAGATTATTTTTTCCTTGATGATAGTTTTCTAAAATTTGCGGTATTTCGTCTTCTGAAGGTGTTTTTATAATGTTTTGACATATTTTCAGTTAATATCTTTGTCTGCAAAGATATAAGAAAAGGTTTCGAGAATTGGAAGTTCCAAATTGTTTTCGACATAGTACGTTGTTTCGGGATCAAATTTATTCTGTGATTTGTAAATGATGAAAAACAGAAATTGAACGACTGTTTCTGGGTCAAATGGCAAGGGGATTATAAAGTATTTACGATTTTTAACTGATTTACTGGCAAAGGTGTTGAGAGAATAGTTTTCAAAGTTAATATCTTCTTCGAAGATATCATCCATGATCCAATCGTGGAGATCAGTTAACTTGTTTTGCCAAAAGAATGTAATAATTTGTTTATGAGTTTGTCGAGAAGTTGAGAATTTGTCGTTTCGATTTTCGAGTAGTCAATTAGAGATCTTGTTTTATATAAGTCGACAAATTTGTTAAATTCGTTAGTTAGTAGTTCGTCATTAAGTTCAGGTTCTTCGGATTCTTGTTCACCTTCGTCTTCTGAGTCGGTGTCATTGAAGGCGTGGATTTTTGACTGAAAATTGGCTATTTGGTGGAAAGTGATTGATTTAATTCGCGATAGAGCGTCTGCATTTTTGTTTATCTTTCCAGGTTTGTGTTCAATCTTATAATTGTACTCTTCGAGTTTTAGTCGCCATCTGGCAAGTCTACTGCCTGGATCTTTGATCGAGAAAAGCCACGTAAGCGGGGGTGATCGGTAATTAAAGTAAACTTACGGCCAAATAATACGGACGGAAATGTTTTACTGCCCACACTATGGCAAGCAATTCCCTTTCGATGGTAGAATATCGAGTTTCGGCCGCACATAAAGTGCGAGAGGCATAAGCGATAGGAAGATCTTTTCCTACAGGACCTTGCGAAAGAACTGCACCAATCGCGAAAGCGCTGGCATCCGTGGTGAGAAGAAACGGTTCTTCAAAATTTGGGTAGTTGAGAATGGGGTCTGAAATGAGAGCTTTCTTTAAGTCGTTAAATGATGACTTACAATCAGAATCAAAGAAGAATCTTGCATCTTTTTGGAGAAGTTTTGTAAGTGGTTTTGACATTTTGGCAAAGTTGGGGATGAATCTTCTATAGTATCCGGCAATCCTAAGAAAGATTTAATGTCTTTTGGATTTTTTGGTTCTGGGAAATTTTGGATACAACTGACTTTTTCGGGGTTCGGTTTTACACCTTGTTGCGTAATTAGATGACCAAGATACGCTACCTCTTTTCTTAAGAATTCACATTTGTCGGGTTGAATCTTAAGATTTGATTTGCGAAGACGTTTGAAGACTTCGGTCAACCGTGAAATATGTTCGTGAATTGTTGGGGAGTATACAATGATGTCGTCCATGTATACTAGACAACGTTCATTTTGAATTCCAAGGAGGATGTTGTCCATGACACGTTGAAATGTGGACGGGGCGTTTTTTAAACCGAACGGCATACGAACAAACTCGTAATGGCCGTTTTCGACTGAAAATGCTGTCTTGGGGATATCTTTGGAATCGATCTCTATCTGATGAAACCGGAGGCGAGATCTAATGTAGAAAAATATTGGCATTTGCCTAGTTGATCTAAAAGATCGGAGATGTTAGGCAATGGATATTTGTCGTCTACTGTGACTTCGTTAAGTTTCCTGTAGTCAATGACGACACGCCATTTTTGTTTGCCTGAGGCGTCTAGCTTTTTGGAACAACCCAAACTGGGGAAGACCACGGGGAAGTTGAGTGACGAATGATACCTTGGTTGAGCATTTTGCTTACTTGGTCTTTAACCTCTTCTTTATGTACTTGAGGGTACCTATAAGATTTAGTAAAGATGGGTCTGGAATTACTAGTCTCGATTGAATGCTTAATTTCGTTGGTAAAGGATAGTGAGTCTCCTTCTAAGTAAAATATATCCTGGAAATCTAAGCAAAGGTTGGTAATCATGTCTTTTTCTTCGTCGTTTAAATGTTCAGTCCGGAGTTGTTGTCTTATGAGTAAGTTTCTGTCGATATCTGGAGTTTCGTACGAGTCGTTAAAGTTAAAACAGGGTTGTGTTTGTACAAGGGGTTCTATTGTTATGTTTTCAAAGTTAATTGTTTTTGGGATGGCGTTGGCATTGATAACTGAAGTTAGAAATTCCCCGTTATGGTTTACATATACCAAGGAATTGGGTAGTCTGACTTTCTCTTTCTCGATGGTATGTAAAACAGCGTCGGTGTTGGAAAGGTGACAACGTAGTTTACATATTTTTTCTGTACGAGGTTCTATAGAAATATAGTTTGAGAAATTTGTTAGAGACGATGTGTTGGGGACTGTCGAGGGAGTGATATCTGAAAGGGGCAAGGAAGAGACCTTGTGAAGAGTGATATCTTTGAAATTTGTCTTGAGTGTTTAGATTTTAGATCGATTACACATTCATAATGTTCTAAAAATCTAACCCTAAAATGCCATCAAACTCGATGTCGAGGTTACATATGAATACTTTATGGGGGTTACCATGAGTGAATGGTATAAGGGTTGACTGAAAAATGGGGATCTTTTTGTCTGTAATTCCCTGAATAACGACATTTTCCGGGAATCGTTCAGAATAATTTCTGACGGTATGCTCTTTAAAGATAGAAATTCCTGCGCCAGTATCTATTAGTAATTTATAGTTTCCAGTCGCATCGTTAATATAGTACAGATTTTTGGAGTTTACAGTATGGAGAGTAGTTACAGAAATGTCTGTTCCGGAAAGTTTATATTCGGGTTCAGGTCGTCGAGATTGATAGTTTGGATCTGTGTTGCGAGGCTGGTCGTTATGTCTGGAGGGTGGTCTAAATTTGGAAGAGATAGAAAATCCTGATAGTTTTGATTCTCTAAGGGATCTAAATCGACAGTTTGATAGTTATCAGCAGTATGATAATTAATATTAATTGCTTCTGGATTGCATGACTGACTATAATAATCATATTCCCTTTGATCATCAGTGCTATTGTAATCATCGTAGGGTTGATTATTAACTGTATAATAATCATCGTCCTGGTTAGGGTAATTCGTATAATTTAAGTGATGTGTTTTATTTGGATTTGGGCGGAAAACCGGGATTCCGTTGGATGACCGATTGGCGCGTGGTTGTTGCGTACTTTGCTGAAACGTTCTTGGCTGGTTAGAGAACTGGTTTTGTCTGAAGGGTGACTGATTTTGCCTAGGTTGTTGATTCTGATTTTGTGAGAAATTATTAGTAAAAGGGTTTGGTCTAAAATTATTATTATTGCCGCTACTATTGTTATAGACTGGTGTCTGGTAGTTTCGAGAGCGACATTCGGACGTGTGATGTCCGAATCTTCACATGATAGGCACTTATTAATTTGACGGGGATTAGATTAGGCTTTCGAAAAAGGGTTGGAATGTTCAGCGCCATAGTGTCTATTAGACTCGTTTGGGCTATCTTCTGATCTGCATTCAAATTCGAGGTTTTCTGAATATTGGCATACATTTTTGCAGTAAGTACTTGCAATCTGTTATAAAATGTGAGAGGCGATTCGTTGGGAAGTTGTCTTAGACGTTGTAAATCTTGTATGAGAGATGTCAAATCTCTAGAATCACCGAAATGAGAGTTTAAAAGTTGTTTAAGTTCCAAATAGGACGCGGGGTTGCGTGAATTAATTAATTGGGCCGCTCTGCTTTCAGCTTATTTTTAATGTGTATAAGTAAAAGATAGCGTTGGTCGCCCGTTGACATATTATACGCGCAGTCGCACGCATCAGTGAATGTCCCTAGCGAGATTTGATCGCCCTCAAACTCGGGGACAATGGAAAAGATTTCTGAAAGCCGGTAGGGTTCAGTCTCCGGATCTGCTGAAGTTTGGGGAGATGCCATTATTTCGGTTGATTAAAAATATAACGGTAATAAAAATGTTCAAAATTAAAGGAAATATCTAGAATTATTACCACGTTTTTGTTTTAGGAATGTAGAAGATTACAAAATTATGCACAAAGTAAAATAAACCCAAATGGAAAATAGTACAATTCGGTTTAAAATGTTCCGGGATATTGAACGTCCGAACAGTAAAAATAAAATAAAATCAAAAATTATATATCGATAAATAAATTCAAATTGGTAAAACAAATATTTGCGAGATGATTACTTAATTGTTTGTACTTACATTAATCGAAACATCGAAGTTGCCGTGTTCTACGTGTTGTAGTTGGGACGTCTCGAGGTTCTTTTCTTCTTCAAAGGATTGGAATCCACCGCTACCAGTTAAGCTTTTCTTCTAACGCGGTTCTAGCAGCGTAATGGAATCCTACTGACTGCGCCACTTTTTATATTACGATTTTCAAAATTCACTTTTTAAAAACAATTTATTTAATTAAATACAAAAATAAGAGGAATAACAACTTTCAACTATAAGAATATAAGTCAACTAATCATCTAACGACTGAAGGTCCTACACTAGTATTTATAACATTACAAAATGATGAGTCGACACGCATCTTAAACAAAGACAATTTAAGCGTGTCGTCTCAAAATGGATGGTCATCAGTTTTTATGTGAACTGAAAAATAAGACGTGTCAGTTTTCGTTTACTTACAGATTGGTTACTAAGTATAAATGTAAAAAGTCGAACGTGATAAAAATGACTAACAAGTATCATATTACAATGTGGGAATAATGACAGTATTTGACCTTACAATTAGAAAGTAAATTTAATATAAAGTATGTTTAAAATACTTATATAATAT
>CM067216.1:129183747-129226724 GCA_034190945.1 Octodonta nipae
GATCCTCATAAGGTTTACATTTGCAATATCGATATCGAGTTCGACGGATTGTTAGGTTCCGATTTCTTCGAACATTATAATTGCATCGTCGATTTCCATAAAAGGCAATTAGTAACCAACTTCAAAACACTTCCGTTATATAAAGTAACAGATGAATTAATCAGTAAAGATACCCCTAAAAACAGAATTTCCATTCAACCACGTACAGAGCAAATCTGTAAACTTACTTGCAACCTTAGAGATACAGATGCCTTATTAACAGGCATAGAAGTTGAAAAAGTCCATCAGCCGCCCTTTCACGCATTCGAATCAACCATTTTGATGAATGTATGACTTTCCAATCAAACACCAAACTCCAACACTTCACGATAACTCCCTTAAACGAAAACGAAGACAGTGATACAGAACAACGACGAGGACAACTCAATTTTTACAGAATTTCGGACATTCGTAGAACGGTATAAGACTGTCTCACTTATCGACTATAGTAAAATTCAGTACTCCAACTGTCAACTCCTTGATAGAGAAAACAAAAATATTTTCGTTTTCTTTCAATCCGGCAATTTAAAAGATTTCCATAACCAAATTCTTCAAGAAACCTTCGAAGAGAACGCCGGCTTCGAGCAATTCAAATTCAATATTTTCAATAGTAAAAGCGTTCGAAAAAGACGATATTACATTATTCCCTTACCAACTGATTTCGACACTGTGAACGAGGTATTATTTGCCTCAATTTACAAGAGCAAAGACCTTCTAACTGACTGAACTATACTGCGTTGAAAATAACTTAGACCTACCTATACTCGAAATGCTTTCGTTTATATTCACAGAAACAGACATAAAGTGGAAAGTCTGTCAGAACATAACAAAACAGTAGGAAGAGATCAAGTGCCAATAATACTAGATCAATTCCATAATGGTAAAAACAACATATACAGAGGGTTCAACGAAACTATTAGACGAATTAAAGAAAAGTATAACTGGCAAGGGATTACAAAATACGTAGAAAACTTCATTAGAAACTGTCAAATCTGTCAGACAACTAAAGCTTTCCGAAAAAACATTGACAATCCCTTAGTAGTAACCGAAACTCCAAGAACCCCTTTTGAAAGGATAAATATCGACATTCTCGAAGTTCCTTGCAACAATTATGCCCTTACTATCCGAGACGAATTATCTAAATATCCCAGGCCTATCCGATTAGCGACAAGTCCGCAAAAACGGTCGTTAGTACACTCTTGGTGTTTTTCCAACACTTCGGAACGCCTCTGAGAATACACTGCGACTACGGTCGTGAATTCGACAATGCACTCCTCAAAGACCTTTGATATTAAACTTTCTTACTCTAGTGTAGGAGCGTTTCACCCCCATTCTGACGGCTCATTAGAGCGTTTTCATTCAACTTTGTTAGATATGATCCGTAACCGATACTCAAAAACAGAAAGCGAAAATTCGATTCGATAAACATGTTTCGGACAAAACCCCAAATTATCAAGTAGGTGACGTTTACGAGGTTTACGTACGCGAATATCAACTTAGACGCCGCCGACGGCAAGTACTTCACCAATAGTATAAATAGTTTAAACAAAGGACAACTGCAGATCGAAAACCTTTTGAAAAACCAAATCAGTGTAACTACCTCAGTTATAAAGAACTTTAACGAGACTATTCAACACTTTCATTTCGACGAGAAAATATTTAACGAAAATATTCGAAAAATGGAAAATATATCGTAAAGTAAACGACAAAATGGCGTACGTGGAAACAAAACTTTCATTTCTAGAAATGGCGGAAAAACTAATGGAAAATTATCTCTTTCTAGAAGACAACTTAAATGATGTTCTTAATTCCATAACTTTTGCCCGTCTAAAAATTATCCATACCTCAATTTTAACTCCTGAACATTTCATTGCCGCCTTACAGGAAATATCACAGAATCTCGTGAAAAATAATTTACCTTTGCCCGTCAAATATTCAAGTATTGCACGATACTTAGAAATTACAGCATTAGCTTTTCAAACAGATTCCGACGTTGTATTTATACTCAGAATTCCACTTATTGAACAGCAATCATTCACTGCTCTCCGCTTATTCCCAATCCCCATCTATGATGATAGAACTGGGTTATACCATGTACTTCATAAATATATAGCAAAAAACGACGATTCCTTACTGTATATTCCGATAAAAGACCTTAGTGCATGCAAACCGTGGTTCAAAAAAATTAGAATAGGTGGCCATAAATAAATGCATATACAGGATAATTGAAACATATGGTGGTGTGAAATTATAGTTATACAGTGTGATTTAAAATATGTTATATTAGGTAGCCCGTAAAAAGTTGAATATATAGGGTGGAGCGAAATTATAGTTATACAAAGTGTTTACAAAAATGATAGAATATAAATGAAAGAATTTCGAAACAAGTGTTTGTAGAATGGCCAAAAGCGGCCGCATATACAGGGTTGTTGAAATATGGAATCGAGTGGAATTGTAGCGTGATTTGATTAAAAAAATGTTAGAAAAAAATGTTTGGATGGGTTTTTCATAAGAAGTTATATATATATAGGGTGGTTGAAATATAGGGGGGAGTTGAATTGTAGTAACACCATGTAAATAAGAAATGTAAGAAAAAAATATTATGTTAGGTAGTTTAAATTAGTTTACGTAGCAAATGTCGGATTATTTGGATATATGTACGTTTATGATAAAGCCTTGTGTGAAGCTCGGTCACCCAGGTACTAAATAAATTAATTCGAGAAAAAATGACGCGGTCCAAATCTGGAAAAAGCAGAATAAACCAGCGTTGACCTATAATAACTCAGCCGTTCACAGTAGAACAGGACTGACTCCAGGGGTAACTTGTAGAATTTCCTTTCTTAATTCAACAAAATTACAACTTGTAAAATTCAAAATAATAGTATTCGAAATGGAAACGCCGTGAATACCCCTAATCTTATAATATTTCCAGTTTATTGCATTATGACTATTTCTTAGTAATATAAACACAACTAGTATGTTAATGAAACATTTGTAAACTCCTATTTGTATTCTATTTAGTTTATTAGTTCGTATACATTATGCGCCAACCCCAGCTGCTCGAGCTGCCGGCAGGCTACCGGATTATGGTCGAAATCCCGTCTACATTATGCCGAAGTGGACAGGGAAGTAGGCAGGTAAGTATGAAGAGCAGTATGTAAACACTATACTTCTCCCAATGTTGCGACTGTCACTTCCACTGCTTTAGGCTCCCCAAAAGAGCGGTTTTTGAGCGGCAGTCAAAGGACTGACCCGATCATCAATCGTTTATAGTCCAGGTAATTTAAATAAATGCCTAATAAAATTGTTTTTTGGTCTGGCTCCGGCCAGTTCATCGGTGAAATATAAATCCAGGTGATTTAAATATATGCTGGACAAAATTGATATCTGTAGAGGAACAATTGTAGGCATTTGCCACGAAATTCAACATTTTTTATCAATGGATATTTTTGTGCAAAATCTAATCGTCTGGTATAATGAACATTGTTGAAGAGAATTAAAAATCCACAAAATGAACGACACTAAGTTTAATTTCCTCAATTTTTAAATAAAATACTTTAAACAAAAGGCAAACAAGACAATTTTTATAATTCTAAGTTGTTTAATTTTACTTTTAAACATTTTTAATATTAATAATGTAGATTTTAACAAACCCAATCTACACTGGGAGTTATAGGTTCAGTAGTTGGATTAAAAATATTAAGTTAATTTTAATTTTATATTTCAATGTTATAAGAGAATCCAAAGATTAAAGCTATAATTAGGTAATATGGGTTATATAATATAAAATTATCACTATTAAATAAAATATCAAAGACTAGTGTTTAAAATGAACAGATATTTACTTATTTTCTAAATAAACCCCAAAGATAGCATAATTAAAATATGAAATTATTTTTGGAGTTGTATTTCTTGCGTGGTAAAGCCATGTAATTAGTAAATTATAAAATATCAACAAATTTTCAGCTTTTGTTTTTTTTTCAAAATTAAGTGAAAAATCGTGAAATCAGGTAAATCAAAGTTTCTCGTTGATCACTTCTTAAAATGTATGTTAGAGTAAAAACATAGGCTTGTGAAAGTTGAAGGTAGGTGAAAGTAGGTAAAACTATCGAATGACAGTATCAAAGTTGTAAAATATTGTTTTGTTGCTGTGCAGATTACAAAAAATTCTTGAATACTGAATCCGGATGACTGCTTTTGTGTTGCAAAATTATGCAAGTTTCTAAAAAATTTTTAATTTTAAAAATTACTTTTTTCGACGCCATTTTTTAGGCTCGTGCTATAGTAAATTTAGTTAATTCACAAGCACGCAGTAACCAGACTCTTCCCCGCTGTAAACTCAATTATGCAAGGTTACACTTATGGAAAAGCTGTGGAATCTTTGGTGTGTCACAAATGGAAAAACACAGTTTTGCGCCCTAACACCAAACCTTTATTATAAACACTCAAGGCCGTTTCAATAACTCTAAGTTTTCATCTTCAAGGAGTAAACCAAACTAAATCGAAATTACAGTTTTCTCTAATTTATACCTACCACTAAACTATTACTTAAGTAATTAGTACAAAGGGTAAATCCTAAGTACCTGAATTCTAAATAACAGATTTCAAAGATAAGGCAGATTTTATATAATACAATTATGTAAATTAGGATAATCCTTAATTACCTACCTACTTTTACCCTACATTATTAAGTAATGAGATTTTTAATACTTATTTTATGGATTATTGGAAAGTAAACTATACAATGAACTGTATGGAATAGGACCCTTATCTGAATTCATTAGTTTATTATTTTTATAAATCATTATGCTTTCATAAGAGTCCAGTTACCTATTTATATACTTGTTTAACTAATTTTAAAGAAGATAAATCTACAGAGTGGTTGTGTTCTAAAACATGATGTGCAACACTAGATTTATCCGCTCTTCCGTATTTCAAATGGGCAATATGCTCTTTGAAACAGGTACTGATTGATCTGCGTGTCTGTCCATAATACTTTAAATCACAATCATTGAATTTGATTCCATAAATACCGGACTTCTCGAAATCAGCAAGTTTATCTTTAGGATTGCCCAACAATTTCTCTAGTGTTGTAGATGTTCTATACACCGCCTTCATACTAAGTTTTTTAAAAACTTTCTTAAAGCCCCTAGTTTAACAACTGTACGGAACCGAGACAAACTTTTATTCTTGTGACTCATTTCGAAAAGTTGACACTTCTTTCATTCGTAACCGAAACCGTTTCTTCCTAATTAATTTATCTATAATATCTGTTGGATGCATTACATGCAGCTATTTCTCTGATAGTTTTCTTTTCATTTTCAAACCTCTCTTTATGGAGAGGGAATGTCAACAACCGATGTACAAGGAAATTAATCCCCGCCATTTTATGTTGTTGAGAGTGAAAAGACGTATATGTGCTAGTATCCTTCTTATATACATCAAACTCTAACAATCATTTCTTAAAACTAATACAGCTAAAAATGGTAGAGTACCCTTTATTCCATTTCATATGTAAATTTAATAGAAGGAAACCTATTGTTAAGATACATAACAAAATCATTAACATTGAACTCATCAGTATTAAATATAGCAAATATGTCATCCACGTACCGTATCCATACCATAGGAAAATACTGGGAGTCATTTTTTGCTTCAACTTCGAACCTGCCCATGAACAAGTTGGCAAGGAACGGCGACAAGGTTTTTCCCATTGCAGTTCCTTTCTTCTGCTCATAAAAGCAACGTCCAAACTGAAAACAATTTTGGCTCATACATAATTTTGTGAGGGAAATTAACTCATTAATTTCTGCCTCACAAAAAGAGTTTTCACGCAGTAAGTCCTCCAGGTACTTCAGAGTTTGTGGAATGCTACACTAGAAAATAAAGAACTAACATCAAACGATACCAAAATTTCTCCAGGTTGCAGCGAAACGTTTTGTATAGATTGAATAAACTCTAAAGAATTCTTTACGCTAAAGTTTTGCTGCGGACAAGGTAAATTTTCGAATCGTTTTGTTAACCACTTCGCTAACTTATAAGATCAATCGCTGAAACAATTGGACGTACTGTTTTTCTCGGTTTGTGAATTTTTGGAAGGCCATATAATTTCGGGATCGTTGGATTAGAAACATGTAGTCTTTGTTTCAGCTCAGGACTTACAATAGATTTGCATGCTTTAAGGACATTGTTTACTTCTGATGTCATCTTTATTATGTTTATGATCTTTATTTGTTTACGAACGGTCAGTATTCAAAATTAATTAGAAATCCTTTATTAAAGATGACTTACTGCGTGAAAACTGTTTTTGTGAGGCAGAAATTAATGAGTTAATTTCCCTCACAAAATTATGTATGAGCCAAAATTGTTTTCAGTTTGGACATTGCTTTTATGAGCAGAAGGAAGGAACTGCAATGGGAAACCCCTTGTCGCCGTTCCTTGCCAACTTGTTCATGGACAGGTTCGAAGTTGAAGCAAAAAATGACTCCCAGTATTTTCCTAGGGTATGGATACGGTACGTGGATGACATATTTTCTATATTTAATACTAATGAGTTCAATGTTAATGATTTTGTTAAGTATCTTAACAATAGGTTTGCTTCTATTAAATTTACATATGAAATGGAACAAAAGGGTACTCTACCATTTTTAGATGTATTAGTTTTAAGAAATGATAGTGCTAAGTTAGAGTTTTATATATATATATATATATATATATATATATATATATATATATTATTTTTAATTATTATTTAGATTTATATTATTTATTTATTTTATAAACTTTGTTTGTTTAATTTAACTTCTTAGGGTTTCAAAATTTTACTTTTATATATAGCATGCATACTCCTATCTCAAGGTGGTTCAACAGGTTCTACTATTTAAACTCAATACTTACATTTTTTTTTATTTTCCTTATGGCTGCTCTGCTACTGTGTTCTTTCACTGGTTCAACACTATTACTCATTTTTGATTTTTCAAAACCTCTTTAACTTTTTAACTTTCTCTGAATCTAATTTAAAAATTTTATTCTTTTTTTTTATTGAATTTTTATTTGATTGAAAAGAATCCAGATGTAATTACTATTCATATTAATCTTGGCTTGTAATGAATTTAAACACAACTTTCTATTTCAAACTTCAACCACATCCTTTATTAATAATATATAAATAATTTAAACAAACAATTAACAAATAAACAAACGAAATATTTCCTACCTACTAAATTCTTTAAAAAAAATTATTTTAAGAGAAATTTCTCTTTCATACTCTTATTTTAAAACTACAATTTGTCATTAATTATATCCTTATCTATTATACAAATTAATAACGCAATGTTCATTTTATTTACAATTTCAAACAATCATTATAGCACTAACCTTTTTTTTTCCTCGTTGGTGAATAATGTCCAAAAGTTCCAAATTTGTTTATTGTCCATACAACACTTTCATTTTATAAACCAATTTTTAATTTTTTTTTATTGGTTCCAATTTCACTATTACATGTCCATCCATCTTGTTTACTTCTTTATTCAGATAAATTAAATTAAATTATTATTTACAATGTTTATTTGAAGTTCCCACTAAATTGTCATTTTGTCGGTCAAATAGGCACTACACTTTAATTTACCGTCTTTAGACACTGCCAACCTTAAATGTCATTGGAATTGTTTGTCTTGACATCATGTCTCACCACTTTTCACAACTTAACCTGTATCAACAAGTTCTTAGGTTATTGTAACGAAAACAATTCATCACATGCTCTGAGATTATTATAATCAAACATCAGAAATGAAAAAGACCGTTACTATTCAAACATCGGAAATGCAAGAGACCATCACAGAGATTGCTTCTGTTCACAACTTGGAAACTGAAAGAGCCCGTCACAGAGATTGCCTCTGCTCAACACTTGGAAATCAAAAGAGACCGTTACTATTCAAACATCGGAAATGAAAAAGACCGTCACAGAGATTGCCTCTGCTCAAACTTCAGAAATCAAAAGAGAGCGTTGCTATCTAAACGTAAGCTTATATATCTTTTTAAAAACAAGTGCCTGCGATAGCGTTAGATCTTGTCCGTCACCCAGTTTGGCTAAGTTATCAATTGTTTTTTTGCGTTTAACGGTTTTGATTTCCCGTCCCCTAAAAATGCTTAGCCCATATGAATCCTCATAAGAGACAAAAATTTTCTTGTATGCTTATTAAGTGTTATTTTTCTTATAGTTTATTTTATTTTAAGAATTTTTTTGCTCTTGGTAAATTTCATTTAAAAGCTTTGTTTATTTTTTAATTGATCCTAAATTTTTCAAGATCATTACCCTTTTCACAAATTTACCGCAAAATTTTGAATAAATTAAATTTGAGTTACTAAATTCTCTTCTTTATCATCTCTAATGTTTACTGAACAATTTTCTTTTATTTCTATTCATTAATTTAAAAGTTCTTTAGATTTTAGTTTTCTCTGTTGGTTGTTTACACTATGCTTCCGTTAATAATTTATTTTGTACTGTTGCTATTGCATGTATTTTTACTAATTAATGTTGTTTCAGGTTTCTAGCATGGATTTAATTATTTTCCTTACAATTTACATCATTATTTTTGAGTATATTTCTCAAAATCTCCTTTGTGGTTGGATGATGACTCATCACGATTTTGAATTACCTTTTTGGATCACTTGTGAGTATTTACAAATTTTATTATTATTAGAATTATCTTAACTACTTCTTATTATATACAATTTTTCCCTTTCTTAAAGTCCAGATAGTTTATTTACAATTTTTCTCCTTTTTACTGTCTCGTTGTAATGGCTTGTTTACGAAACTGAAATACAAGAGTTGTGCTGACCCTACATTCACCAAATGATTTTATTAAGCCTTTTTTTATCTTAACATCTGACTCTTAGTTGATTCTTTTCAACTCTTACCATATATTTCTCAAATAAAAATTTGCTTTATTTTAATAAAAATTTTCCTTTATACATTTAAATTCCCCTGATGGTTATGCAACCAACATTCCTGCTATTTAAATATGCTTTTTCTCTACATTGTGTGACTTTATATAATATTTTCCTTTTATTTTGTTTATGGCTATTTTAATTCCATAACATATATATATATATATATATATATATATATATATATATTATATTCACTTTGATTCAATTCACTTTTTAAAAAAAATTATTTATTTAGAAACATACAATATTAAAATTGAACAATTAAAATAGTTAAAGTTCTTGAATAACTTAATGCTATAAATGATATTATTTGAATGACTTAGTACTTAAACTGATATTATTTGAATGACTTAGTACTTAAACTGATATTATTTGAATGACAACACGAGAACGTTTCCAGTTGCATTTATAACATTGACAAAAGTGCTGATGCAAGTCAGCGTTTTTACTGGGTAAACGGACTCGTGTAGGTTTCCGGGAAGTTGTTTGCATATAATTCAAGATGAAATTTGATATCCCTGAGAAGTCACGTACGCTTTAAATTCCGTTGACTTCTCGACTGTGTGAACTAAGTGCTGATATATTTTGCATATAACAACTCCCCTTACATATCAAAAGTTGATGCTATAACATCAACTTTTAGGAACAGAACATAAAATAATATAAAATGATGTTTGAATGGTATGAATAATAAGTAATAAGTGTATAAAACATGAATAAAATAAAGTAATAGGTAAAAATCAAATTGATATTTGTAAAATAAAATCAAAATATGTTAAAATAAATGAGCAATAAAATAATACGAGTAATAATTAAATGCTTAACCTAAACATATCAAAATAAAATATAAAGTAAAAGGAAATGTAAATAAAAATAATGTGTAGAAAAATAAAAAGGTTAATGATATAAATCAATATTAAAAATGGTGTTTTTAGAGAACATAAAGTGTATACCTAAACTTGCGTCTCTAAGCTTTGTTCTGTTTTCAAAACAGGCCTAAGCTTGGGGAAGAATTTGAGTCTTGGCTGAGGCACTGAACTCTGGTCAGGATTGCAGTCCTTTGGAGGTTTTACCATCCTCTTTTTGACAGCTTGGAAGGTGATGAGTGCTGCTATGATCATGAGAGCAGCTATGGTTGTATAGGTAAACCAAGAGATATTTTTGGTTACAAACGGCTGGTTTATGAGACCATCGAGGTCTCTGGAATATTGTTCCAATTTGTGATTTGCTACGTCTAATTCTTCTACGTTAAGCGTGTTCAGCTTCAGGGGCTGAAGTTCAGGAATTATAATTTTTTCTGGCACTGCGTCGCAACAGTTGAACGGCACTGTTACTGGTTGGAAGGTTTCTAGAACATCGCTTTGTTTACCAGATTCGGCTTGAACTTTTGTAATTCCTATAAACGCACTACACTCTGATTGAAGAGTCAATATGGAGTTGAGGGAGATTGTAAGAGTTTTTGGGTTTGTTTGAGCGCAATTCACTGTAACACTTATGGGTTCATAAGTAATTATGAGCCATGTATTGGGTTCTAGTTTTTGAACGTTGTATCCTTGAGTGAATATTAGTGAGCTTTTACAGTTGTCGGGTACCTTATGGACATTCTTTAGAAGTTGAGCTTCACATAACGCGTTTGTGTCAATAGGGTATGCGTAAAGTTCAGAACACAGTTTCTTACGAGTGGATAACGGTTTACACGCACTTAAGTCTTTGATCGGAATAAACATTAAAGAATCATCATTCTTTGCAAGATATTTTTGAGTGAAGGATAGCATATGATGTAAACCTGTTCTTTCATCGTATATAGGGATAGGATATAAATGAAAGACTGTGTAAGGATGTTGTTCGACTAAAGGGATTCTTAACACAAATATAAGATCGGTATATGTTTGAAATGCCTCTAGTTCAATAATTTCCGGATATTGTGCGATGCTCGAGTACTTTACAGCCAATGGAAGGTTACTTTTGACTAAATTTTGCGATATTTCCTGTAATGAGGTAATAAGATGTTCTGGTGTTAAAATTGAAGAGTGAATTATTTTCAGACGCGCGAATGTGATAGAATTTAAAACATCATTTAAATTATCTTCTAAGTAGAGATAATTCTCCATAAGTTTTTCACACATTTCAAGTAGTGCGAGTTTTGATTCGACGTAGGCGACCTTATCATTAATTTTTCCGATAGTGTTTTCCAGCTTTATCATGTTATCGTTAAAAAGTTTCTCGTCAATTCTAAGATTTTGGATAGTTTCGTTGAAGTTTTTAATTACGGATGTGGTGACACTTATTTGGTTTTTTTGTAAGTTCTCAATTTGAAGTTGGCCTTGATTTAAGCGGTTTATGCTTTCGGTAAAGTATTTTCCGTCGGCGGCGTCTAAATTGCCGGTGATTGCCTTAAAAAGGGTACCTGCCCCATCAAGTATACCTCGTTTGTGTCTTTTAGTGTCCATGTGAATGTCAGTAAATTTCTGTTTGATTGAGTTAGAAATTTGATTGAGAAGGTTAATGTGGGTTTGTACGTCTGCGCGAAAGTAGTTCATAGCAAAAGAATTGAAGTTAACAGTTTTTACAAGAGTTTGTAATATTCTGTTATTTGTTGTAAATACTTGTTCTAGTGTAGAAATGTTTCTGTGTACTAAAAGTGTCCATTTATCATTGGATACAGTTATTTCTGCTTCGTTATGGAAGTAGATACCTAAAGTATTGTTTATTGGTTGTATTTGAAATTGGGGTACTGCTGACCCGAACAGCAGGCAAAATCTGAAACAGAAATTAACTTTCTGAGAACGGTTTCATTCGGTCGAAATTAACTTTTGATTTTTGGTTAGTTTTAGGGTTTAGTACTGTTGCGGAGTTTCTGTGAATCTCCAGGATTTCGAAAGGACCATTGAATTTATTTTGGAGTTTGTCCTTGATCTGGGATTCTTTAATATAGACTTTATCGCCTATTTGATAGTTAGGGAGATTTTCAGAAACGTGTTCATCAAATCTGACTTTCGCTTTATGTTTTTGGATTTCCGTTCTTTCGCGAGCAATTTTATAATAGTGAGAGATACGATTATTGAGATCTCTGATGTACTTAGTTATCAGGGCTTGTTGGTTGTAGAGAGTTTCTGGAGTCCTACTCGAAGTATGTCCATAAACAAGTTCGTAAGGGGTGAATCCATGAGTTTTGTTTACAGAATTGTTATATGCAACGATTGCATAAGGGAGGATGTTAAAAGGGTGTTCGTCAGGATTTTCTAGTTTATGGATTCTAATCATCTCTAATAAGGTCGAGTGGAATCGTTCTAATGAACCATTTGACTGGGGATGTCCCACGCTAGAATAAGTTAGTTTGATGTCAAATAGTTTACACAAATCTCTCATTAGTGTGTTGTCGAATTCCCTGCCATAATCACAATGTATCCGTAATGGAGTACCGAAGTGTTGGAAATAGAGTAGTAAGGTACTAACCATGGTTTTTGCGGATTTGTCGGTTATGGGGTAGGCCTGAGAGAATTTTGTTAGTTCGTCCCGGATAGTTAATGCGTAGTTTTTTGTCGGGACTTCTAGAATATCGATGTTGACGCGTTCAAAGGGTGTCCGTGGGGTTTCAGTAATGACAAGTGGGCTGTCGAGATTTTTCCGGTAAACTTTTGCTCTCTGGCAAGATTGACAGTTTTTGATAAAATTGTCAACGTCCTTAGTCAGTCCTTGCCAATTGTATTTCTCTTTTATTCTGCGGATAGTTTCATTGATACCTCGGTGTATATTATTTTTGCCGTTATGGAATTGGTCAAGAATGATGGGTATTTGGTCTTTCTCAACAGTTTGGACGATATTTTGGCAAACTTTCCATTTGATATCGATTTCGGAAAAGATAAACGAAAGCATTTCCAAAATGGGCAGTTCAATGTTATTCTCAACACAGAATACTTCATTTTCAGTAAACACATTTCTACTATTATACAGAGATGCGAAAAGAATCTCGTTGACTATTTCTGGGTCGGAAGGAAAAGGGACGATGTAATAGCGTCTTTTTCTGACACTTTTGCTTGCAAAGACATTTACTCTAGGGGTACGGAAATCGGCATTTTCCTCAAAAATGTCTTCGATGATGTCATGGTGAAAATTTTTCATGAGAGAGCCTTGGGGAAATACTAGGATGTTTTTGTTTCCTCGGTCTAGGAGTTGGCAATTAGAAAATTGAATTTTGTCGTAATCTATGAGAGAGACGGTTTGATATCGCTCGACAAAAGTTTTAAATTCTTCGGAGATTTGTTGGAGATTAATGGGACTTCTCGTCTGGGGTTCTTGTGAGTCATCGTCAGTTTCGTTTGTTGGGAGTACTGTAAATGGTGTTAGATGATTGTTTGCTTGAAATGATATGTATTCATTAAAGTTGTTAACTTTAATGCGAGAGAGCGCGTCGGCGTTTTTATTTACTTTGCCGGGTTTGTAAATTATTTGATAGTCGTACTCCTCGAGCTTAAGGCGCCATCTTGCAAGTCTACTTCCAGGATCTTTTATAGAAAACAGCCAAGTTAACGGGCGGTGATCGGTCAGAAGTAAAAACTTACGACCAAAAATTATCGGACGAAAGTGCTTAACCGCCCACACTATCGCAAGGAGTTCTCGTTCTATGGTTGAATACTTAGTTTCAGCATTGCAGAGAGTTCTGGAGGCATAGGCTACGGGTAAATCTTTACCTACGGGGCCTTGAGAGAGCACTGCGCCGATAGCAAATGAACTGGCGTCGGTTGTAAGAATAAATGGCTCTTCAAAATTAGGGTATATGAGTATGGGAGTAGAAGTAAGGGCTCTTTTTAATTCGTCAAAAGATTTGACACATTCTGAATCAAACTGGAAGGGTGTGTCTTTTTGAAGTAATCTTGTCAAAGGTTTTGAAATCTTGGCGAAATTGGGGATGAATCGCCTGTAATAACCAGCTAACCCTAAGAAGGACTTGATATCTTTTGGGTTTTTTGGTTGGGGGAAATTTAAGATACAATCTACCTTTGAGGGGTTAGGCTTCACGCCTTCGGGAGTTATAAGGTGGCCAAGATACGCGACCTCTTTGCGAAGAAACTCGCATTTGTCGGGTTGGATTTTTAGATTGGCTTTTCGCAATCGTTTGAAAACTTCAGAAAGTCGGGCTATGTGCTCATGTATAGTCGGAGAATAAACGATAATGTCGTCCATATAGACTAAACATCTCTCGTTTTGAACGCCTAAAAGAATATTATCCATTACCCTTTGGAAGGTGGATGGAGCGTTTTTAAGACCGAAGGGCATTCTAACAAATTCGAAATGGCCATTATCAACTGTAAATGTTGTTTTTTGGATGTCTTTAGTATCGATTTCGATTTGGTGAAACCCGGAAGCTAAGTCGAGGGTGGTGAAGTATTGGCATTTGCCAAGTTGGTCAAGTAAATCCGAAATGTTCGGTAGGGGATATTTGTCGTCAACAGTAAGTTCATTTAATTTACGATAATCGACGACGACACGCCATTTTTGGGTACCAGATGCGTCTAGTTTTTTGGGAACTACCCAAACCGGGGATGACCATGGCGAATTAGACGGACGTATAATGCCTTGGTCAAGCATCTTTGATATCTGACTTTTTACCTCTTGTTTGTGTATTTGGGGGTACCGATATGACTTTGTGAAAGAGGGTTTTGCGTTATTAGTGTCTATCGAATGTTTGATTTCGTTTGTAAAGTTCAGTTGGTCACCTTCTAAATAGAATATGTCGGAATATTCGAGGCAAAGTTGAGAAATAAGTTCGGCTTCCTCCTCGTTCAGATGTTCTAACCGAAGTTGTTCCATAATTGTAGTTTGTCTATCAGGCTGGGTCAAGTTTTGAGAGTAATTTTCAGAAAGAATGTTTACAGAAAAATTGTTTATCGGTTCGAGTTCCAAATTGTCGAAATTAACAGTCTTGGGGATAGCATTTGCATTTAAAACTGAAGTAAGGAATTCGCCTTTTTCATTAATTTTAACAAGGGCACGGGGAAGATAAACTTTTTCTATTTCGGCAGATGATAGGAAAGCATCAGTATTAGTGAGGTTACATTTTAATTTACATATTTGTTCTGTTCGGGGTTCTAAACAGATTGTATTAACCGGGATGCAGTTATTGAAAGTTGAAGGGTTCTGAGTACGCATGACAGTATCATCCGTAACTTTGTAGAGAGGTAAAGTTTTAAAATTAGTGACAAGTTGTTTGCTGTTAAAGTCTATAACGCAGTTATAGTGTTCAAGGAAATCTGAACCCAGTAATCCGTCGAATTCAATGTCGATGTTGCAAATATATACCTTGTGTGGGTCAGCGACATTGAAAGGTACAAGGGTGGATTCGTTGATTAAGATTTTCTGATCGGTGATTCCTTGGATGACTACGTTTTCGGGAAATCGTTGTTTGAAGCGTTGGCAGGTTTCAGGTTTAAAAATTGAAAGTCCTGCACCCGTATCGATAAGAAGTTTATAGGTGTTTGAAGAGTCAGTAATATAATAAAGATTCTTTGAGTTGACGGAAAGAAGGGGTCTTACAGAAAGTTCTGTTCTGGGAAGTTGACATTGGGGCTGAAGTCGTCCAGATTCATTGTCTGAATTTGGGTTTGAATTTCTGAAATTTCTTGGTCTGGGGGTTCTGACTGAGTGGGGGTCAAATGAAAATTTACTTGAGAAGAATCAGGTTCGTCAGAATAAAATTCGTATAACTGTTCAGTATTGAAATATTCTGGTTCATTGTTTTGTTCGAAATCATTAGGGTGATAATCTTGTACGTTTCCGTACTCATCGGGTAAAGAGGTGTAATGATTTTCGTTTTGAGAGTAGTTATAGTCATTGTGATATGGTCCGAATTGCAGATTGTTCAAGTGATGAGTCGGGTTAGGTCTGTAATTGCCAGACATTTGGGGTTGTCTACTGGTAGATGGACGAAATTGTTGCTGTGAAAATTGTTGACTGGGATTAACATTTGTAGATTGATTAACAGGTTGATTGGAAAAATGAGGGCGGTAATTCGAATAGTTCTGATTAGAATTCGGGTTGTGTTGAAATTGTCTCATTCTCAATAAGCATTCGTTGCTTAAATGGCCCATGCGTTTACAAAAAGAGCATTGTTTTGGAGGTGGACCGTTATTTGGTTTACGAGGGGGTTGTTGGAAACTTCTATTACCTGAAAATTTCTGAGTTTCTAAATGTGATAGTTGTAGTTCTCGTTTAATTCTGGAAATGGCAGTGAGAATACTGCACGGGTCGCTAGCGCGAACGAGTTGACCAATTTTGGGCTCTAAACCCGTAAGAAGGCTATTAAGAGCCATTGACTCTATTAAGTCAATCTGTGCTTGTTTTTCTTTGATAGTTAAATTTTGCTTGTTTATAGCTGCTAGCATTTTCGCTTGATGCGTCTGGAGTCTAGCAGAGAAAGTGAGGGGGGATTCATTAGGAGTTTGCCGCATTCGTTGCAAGTCCTGTATGAGAGCCGAGAGATCTCTAGGATCTCCAAAATGATTTTCTAGGAGGGTTTGAATTTCAGCTAATTGACTAGGGTTTCGCGAATTAATTAATTCAGCCGCTCTACCGCGTAACTTATTTTTGATGTGGAGAATTAGCAATACTTGCTGATTATCCGTTGCCATGCTGTAAGCAGTATTACAGGAGCATATGAAAGTATTCAAAAATATCAGATTACCATCATATTCGGGAATTATGGCAAATATTTCAGATAACTTATATGGTTCTACGGTTGGTGTAGCTGCTTGTCTAGTAGTGGCCATGTTTATAATTGTATAGATTCGCACAATAAATAAAAATTAAATGTTGAGGTTTTAAATGTAAATGGTAAATATCTAGTTTATCAAAATCCAATATCGAGCAATGTTTAATAGGGTAATAACAAATTTGAAATAGGAATGTATAAATGGTAGATTAATAATAAACTTGAAATAATGTTTCAAATACTTCGAAATATGTAAGTCAAAGTAATAAAATAATATGATTATGTAAAATATATAGTTTCAATATTATTTAGGAATGTAAGGTTATGAGGAATAAAATATTATATAAATGAAAGAACTGGTGGTCATTCAAAAAAATAAAAAATAGTTACTTTATGTGATTCTTACGTTATTATTCCTCGCATCGGACTGTTCTCCGCGTCACTTAGCACTGGTTAGCCTGGTTGCGTGTTCCCTTGCTAGTACTTGGTAGTTGTTGTCCTTTTCAAGTAGGTTTTGTCCACAATGATTTAGAAATCTCCACAGTCAGTTAGTATTCACGTGTTCTAACTGTGTTGGACAATCCTACTGACTGCGCCAATTTTATATTCACTTTGATTCAATTCACTTTTTAAAAAAAATTATTTATTTAGAAACATACAATATTAAAATTGAACAATTAAAATAGTTAAAGTACTTGAATAACTTAATGCTATAAATGATATTATTTGAATGACTTAGTACTTAAACTGATATTATTTGAATGACTTAGTACTTAAACTGATATTATTTGAATGACAACACGAGAACGTTTCCAGTTGCATTTATAACATTGACAAAAGTGCTGATGCAAGTCAGCGTTTTTACTGGGTAAACGGACTCGTGTAGGTTTCCGGGAAGTTGTTTGCATATAATTCAAGATGAAATTTGATATCCCTGAGAAGTCACGTACGCTTTAAATTCCGTTGACTTCTCGACTGTGTGAACTAAGTGCTGATATATTTTGCATATAACATATATATATATATATATATATATATATATATATATATATATATATACTATTTCCCTAATACGTCTTTTCACTGTCAACAACATAGAATGGCGGGGATTAATTTCCTTGTACATCGGTTGTTGACATTCCCTCTCAATAAAGAGAGGGTTGAAAATGAAAAGAAAACTATTAGAGAAATAGCTGCATGTAATGGTTATCCAACAGATATTATAGATAAATTAATTAGGAAGAAACGGCTTCAGTTACGAATGAAAGAAGTGCCAACTGTTCGAAATGAGTCACAACCACTCTGTAGATTTATCTTCTTTAAAATTAGTTAAACAAGTATATAATTATAGGGAACTGGATTCTTATGAAAGCATAATGATTTATAAAAGTAATAAACTAATGAATTCAGATAAGGGTCCTATTCCATACAGTTCATTGTATAGTTTACTTGCTAAAAATCCATAAAATAAGTATTAAAAATGTCATTATTTAATAATGTATGGTAAAAGTAGGTACGTAATTACGGATTATCCTAATTTACATAATTGCATTATATAAAATCTGCCTTATCTTTGGAATCTGTTATTTAGAATTCAGCTACTTACTTTACCCTTTGTACTAATTACTTAAGTAATAGTTCAGTGGTAGGTATAAATTAGAGAAAATTGTAATTTCGATTTAGTTTGGTTTACTCCTTGAAGATGACAACTTAAGAGTTGTTGAAACAGCGTTGAGTGTTTAAAATAAAGGTTTGGTGTTAGGGTGCATAACTGTGTTTTTACACAAGGTTACACTTTTTTTTTGTTGTAATTGAGTTATTGCTAAAATACTGAATTTTATCACAAAATTGCTTACCTACTTTAATTTAGCAAGTCAAGAGCTATTTATTAAAAAAATATATTAAGATTATATGGCTTTTCCATAGAAGTAATTAGTTATAGCCAAAACTATGTTTTTGCAATGTGCAAACCAACAAAAGAAAATGTGTCGTTTCTATTCCATAGATCTTGCTGTTACCTGCAATTTTTGTATTCACATATTTCCATTACAACTTATTGCTCAAGGAAAAATATCAATAATTAAGATTTTAACAAAATCTGATTTTTTAAAATACATTCGATTTTTCCATATACATCGTTTTAACCCGCAAGCAAAACAAGTAAAAAATAATTCTCGTAGCCTGCTGCTTTCGCTTCTAGTTACTCGAATTATGCAAACCGACCTGAATGTGACTCTGCCGAAACGTCGTCATTTTACCATCGATCCCGGCAGGGATCAGTTATCAACTACGCGGATGAATTCCCGGAAACCATCTAATACATTTAGTGCCCGCGAAAACTTAAAAACAAATATATATATATATATATATATATATATATAAATATAAACAAGGCTAGGTTCCGGGTGAGAACCGCGTCTGAATTTATTATATACTCGACGTTTCGACTCCTGCTTTGGAGCCATTATCAAGAGACAAAAGTGAAAAAGAGTTTCACAGTCTAGATCGAACTCGAGGCCTCAATCTGCCTACTCCCCAAGAGTCACTAGGTAACTGAATATTATATATATATATATATATATATATATATATACAATATATGTCATTGAAGGTTCTCGGGCTTCTCGTGTGTATTGTTTAGTTGTCTTAGAAAAGACAGTTTGACGTTTCGATGAGTGAGATCATCTTCTTCAGAATATTCGATGTTGTTACTTACTAAGTTCTAATATTCCGAAGAAGATGAGTGAGATCTCATCGAAACGTCAAACTTTTCTAAGACAACTAAACAATACACACGAGAAGCCCGATAACCTTCAATGACATATATATATATATATATATAGCTTCTGCGGTTATTACTATGAACAAGGCTAGGTTCCGGGTGAGGACTGCGTCTGAATTTATTATATACCCGACGGTTCGACTCCTGCTTTGGAGCCATTATCAAGACACTCTTGAAAATGGCTTTAGAATTTTTCGATATTTTTTAAAATAAAAGTAGTAGAGGCAAAAAACAAAAAATGACATTTTTGGTTTTCGTCGTATAACTTGAGAAGAGATTTATTTTTGCTTTAAGTAGTCGAATGGGGAGTTCAGGGTCTATAAATTGTTTTCTTTAAAAATGCAATTCTACAGAATGTTCCTTCTCAGTGCTTCACAAGGGCGGATCTAGGACTGTCTTGAAGAGAGGGGAAGCAAGATGAAAAATGTGACAACAAAGATGGTGCAAAGTGTTATTAGTCAAAACTAAACTGCTTCAGTTTATAAAGTTATTGCTTTTCTATCTACTGTTTAAGATTATACAACTTAACTTTCCTGTAACAATTGTGCATTACAGCTCAAAATTTAAAATTTTTCAATGGTAAGAGCTTCTTTTTATTGTATTATATCAATTATAACTAACACTTTACTACCTGTTTATTTTTCTTCAAATGATGTAGAAAAATACTCACCTTAGTAGTGCTTCGCCATTATAAATATATACCCGCAAAGGCTGAATGGAAGTAATAATAGTGTAAATTCCTACATCAAACTTATGTCCATTTACCAATAGAGGATTTGCTACAAATTCTTGAATGAAAGTACCTTCCTTAGTTAAATCGATCTTGTCAATCTTGGCAACCTTAATATCTCTGTGATCGTTCTTCTTTTGAACAAATGTAACATTTGGGTTTTCTTTCGCGTAATTTATTAACTTAGTCTGATCTTGAGGTAACTTGAAGGCTGGCGGAATGTATTTCAAACCACTAGTTGCTAGATCAACTTTGTTGGTAACATAACCACATCCTGGGAAGTGGTTAACTTTCTGGTAAGGTCTCAAGTTTCTGAGTTCTGAGTAAAGTTTAATAAAAGGGTAATCATGTGCCCAAAGTAAATCCCAATCAGTCCAGTTCGGATCGTTTTGATACCCTAGTCGATCTAAGACTGTATATACTTCTGAGAGATAGCCGGCTTGTACATTTTTACCATAAGCCCAAAACGTTTTTCCACAACCTTTTGGGCTTTCAACACCATTTTGGTCACTTAATTTATTGAAACATTGTCTACATTCATCTGCGGCTATTACTAAGATGGTGACTATTGAAACTATTCCAATGAATATGGACAGGATTGTGTAGTTTTCAAATGGTAGCCTTCTGTCTTGGCTGATTTGGGCTGGAAATTTCTTTTTTTCTAAACTGTTTTCGAGGTGAGCAACCTAAAAATCATATAACTAAAATGTCTTTGTCATATTTACATATATATTTCAAGTTATTTTTTCACTGGATTAAATAAATAAAGATATGTAACAAAAACCAAAATAAGTAGTGTTTCGTCTTCAGTGTTTATTTAACGAATATTTATTTAGTTTTTTTTGCAGGTTATATAAGTTGTATTATTTGTTTATTTACTGGAATTAGGTGTTGATATCCCTAAATTCCTTTTATTTTCCCTCTTTCCCTGTACTGTATGTATTTGTTAAATTTATCAACGGGGACTTTCGCATCGACTCTCGTGTCGAACAGTTCAATTTTTCTTAACAACTCCGTACTGTGACGCTTGTGCACAATTTTATGAAACATTGTCGGAGCCACATTAATTGGAACTACACATAGTACTACACCCTTTTTACTTCCCGGTAATTGTCAATTGTACTTTTACATATATACTTATACGCTGAGAATATTCTATACAATATAAGGTTTTAACTTTTCCAAACATAACTTGAAGTAACACTTAACTTAAAATTTACAGTCTACTTAATTACATAACATTTATACATAAATGGCACTAAATGCAAAAATACATCTATAATATAAAAGTGTTTTTATTTGGATATTCTTTTAATAAATGGTTTTGAATATAAATATACAGAACCAAGATATTGAATGAAATTTAAAATTTAGAGTTTGAAATTAAAAAATTCGAATTTGACATAATTCAAATATATTATGGTTTAAAAAAATGATATTTTCACAAGAACTAACTTTCAAAAAATTTAACCAGTGTGAGCTATCGGGAATATTCAATTTTTAACCGCATTTATACCCTGCCCCGGTACTCTCGATAGTTCTCGTAGTATCTTTGTCTGTCTACCGTATCAGATGACTAGCTTTTGAAAGGAATGGCATTTTCGGTACTATTTTAAATCCCCAATCGTAGAGACTAAAAATACGTTTTTGCTAAACGTTTTGTTTATCCGTCTTTATTAAGGTAAGTAATTTCGAAAGAATTCCTCTATTAGTAATGTCAAATTAAACGTTGTAACATTACCCCCCCCCCCCTTTAATTGTGATCATCCCGATCAGAATCGCCTTCTACATTATACGGGGCCAGTCGATTCAAATCTTCATCTTGCTCCTGTGATTCCGGTGAATGCGATATGTCACGTCGTGGATCCTTTTAACGACTTTATATGGCCCATTCCAAGCTAGTGTGATATTTGGAGACTTGCCTTTCTCTGGGGGTTATATAGTCAGAATTTATCTCTTTCTGGGAACCCGAATGAATTTATCTTAAGATCGCTGGTTGCCAAGATCTGCTTCCGGGCTAGTTCCTGGGTAGCATGCTTTGTCGAAGTTGGCATAATCTAATGCCATACGACAGTTCTTCTGGTGAGCCAAATCACACGGTATTCTCAGCTCCCTTCCGAAAAGTACTTGGACTGCGGTCAGTTCCGTGCTGTTGTGAACAGCTGAGCGATAGGCTAACAAGAATAGGGGAATATGCTCATCCAGATCACGCTAATGACCTTGGATAGATGTTCTCCCAAGGTCCTGTTGAACCATTCCACCGTTCCGTCCGATTATGGATGCAAGGATGTGGTTTTCGTTTTCTTAATGCCTAACAGCATACTGACCTTCTGGAATACGTTGGACTCAAAGTTCCGCCCTTGATCCGAATGCAATTCCAACGGTACACCAAACCTGCTGACATATGACATATGCTTCAGGCCACTTTCTAAAATAATCCCAAATGTTCACGATGTACTTTTTACCACTCTCAGAGTAGGGAGATGTACCAGCAACAGCTATAGAGCTATTCTTTCAAATGACACGCCCAAATTGTACTGCTGCATTCTGGTCTTTATCCTGGTCTTCGGGCCTTTATTTGCTGCACGTGTGTCACAATTCCGGTACCAGGCTCGGACGTCTTTGGAGTAATTTACCCAGTAATATCGTTGGCGAATTTTATCTAAAGTCTTATTCATGCCCAGATAACCTCCGGCAATCCCTTTATGTACTCCGGTCAGGACAGCGGGTACCTTTTTCTTTAGGGCTACCAGTTGGCACTTAGTTTCCCAAATTCTCTTTAACATTCCACTCTATACTTTAAAGGAGTCCCATTTGGTCCACTTATACTGACTGGCTGACTGTTTCTGGTGGTGGTATAGTTGCGTTGACTGGTGATCTGTCTGGTAACCTCACTCTGCAATCACTTTGGAAATACACCAGGTACACTTGACTCAGTGATTGGCCGTCATATCTTTTATCTAGGATGGCAATGATCTTGTCGAAGTTACATTGTTCATTCACAGGAATGCACTGCAGAAGTTCTGACGCTGGATCTCTTAGAGAAATTACTAGAAATGTAGAATTTTCTTGGCGATCACAATGGTTAATAGTAGTCACTGCTTCAAATTGTCGTTTTTACATATACCCAGATGAACTACCATTAAAAGTGGGTGCTTTTATAAAGGAACATTTGGTACTTTTCAGTGTTCCTTTGCAAGTCTCGTTGAATGTCTTTAATCACCGTATTCACTTGAGTTTGGATATTGCTAAGTTCACATTGTACTTTGCTCTGAATTGATTTGATCTCATATTTGACCTTACTTTCAAGACTACAAAATAAACTTTTTAGAACCTCAGTTTCGACATGTATAGCCTTTATGTCTGATTCCATACTCTTTATTTTCTGATTAACTGCTTTGTTACCTTTTTAATTCAATTTGTTCCTGTTGCATTTCAACTCATCTTGTCTCTTCAATTCTTCAGCAGTTGCTTTTTTGTGCTCACTTTGTAATTTAAAAATAACCCTTCAATTAAATTTTGTTGTTCATTTTTGATGGTGATTACAAAATCTTCAAATTTCTCGTCAAAAGTTGCTGCTAACCTCTCCTTAATTTTCTATCGAGTCCTGGTCTCCTTTTTATCTCGTTTTCCAGGATTTATTTAATTTCTAGTCCAGCTTGTCGGTAAGTCTTTTGATCTTTTGAAAGTTTCTTACGTTCGTCAATCGCAGCTTTTTGTAGTTGCCATAAGTAATTGAAATTTTGAAATCTACTTAATTCCACTTCCGACACTACTATTATAAATTTTCTGTGGGTTAAAAAACAGCTTTTACCACCAAAATTTTTAATTAAATACTACGCTACTTCTCTTAAACTAATACTTCCACCTAATATTACAATAATGAGTCAATATACAACTAAACCGTTGCGTTTTTGACCGCATTTATACCCTGGTACTCTTCATTGTTCTCGTAGTATCCTTGTCTGTCTACCGTATATGCTAACTAGCTCTCCAAAGGATGACATTTTCGGTATTCATTTTTTTAGATCTGCAATCGTAAAGACTAGAAATACGTTTTGGCTAAACGTTTTGTTTATCGGTGAATTAGTTTTTGTTATGTGATTAATTTCGAGACAATTTCTGTATTAGTGATGTTAAATTAATCGTTGTAACAATATTTGATATTGTAATTTGTTCTGGTAGACTCAGAAATGATTGCGTACATTTTTCTATAACGTAAAATTTAGCGATTCGCTAAAAATCAGCAGTTGAAAATTCCACACTTACCAGAAAAAAAAAGTTCTAATACTTCATTGGCTAATATACAAGGTTGCCACATTTGTTCTGTTAAAACTTTATATAGAATAGAATAGTCTATTCTTATGCATGGCCTAGAGTTCGAATACTTAAAGATGGTCTCTCAAATATAGTGTTTAATATTACTTCTTCCAGACGTACAGTCCTTGTCCTTCGTAACTTCAGAGCATTATTTTTTTTATCAATAAATTTCTCTTTCTTTCAGTCTTCTTACAATGCTTGCACATGTATAATAATGTGGAAATTGATGATTGCCTTTCTTTCTGTAATTCTTACGAGTTTTCGCGTCGATTAGTAGTTTATATGTCAATTCTTCGAACTGAATTTAAATCTATGCGATTTATGTTATCAATATTTACAAAAACTAATAAAATAAAAATTTGACCCTTGCCTACTAGATTATAATTTAGAAATATTGATTTGTTTCAACTTATCTAAGTGTTTTTGTTTATATCAAGTTTGCTCAAAACTGTTCATTTCAGCTTTACTAAAGGTCATTACCTACTTGTTAACTAAAAACCAACAGTGAAATTTAAAAGAGTAAAAAAATATTTACTTCGGTGGCGTAAAAAATTGGAGAGATATAAGGAATCTCCAACCCTGGTTCTGGTAGCACGCCACTGGTTAAAATTTTGAAAAGTCTGTTTATATCAAAATATCCTTTTGTTATAAAAATATGAGCTATCAAATTTGACACTTTAAAGGTTCATGTGTTGACATTAAAATTCATCAATTAACCTTTCTGGAGTAGAGCATTGTGGATCAAATATAGTTACATGCTGTAAACGCTAATTGGGAAAAATATTTTAATGGATTTAATAAATCCAGGTGTCAACCTGAATACTATTTACTTTTATGTTTTTTTTGGGGCAATAACACCACAATAGAAATAAAACGACGTATATTGCAGGAATACCAAACGTTTCAAAGTCTATTCTGACTTCGTTGTCAATGGCTTTATATTTATTGATGTAGATTGCAAAATGAAATTTCATTTTCAGATTGCAAAATGAAATTGAATGACTTTGAAACGTTTGGTATTCTGCAATATACGTCGTTTTATTTCTATTGTGGTGTTATTGCCCCAAAAAAACATAAAAGTAATCAAGAATATACCACAAACAACGTTTGGAAGACAACTGAATACTATTTGTTTAAACAATTTGTTTAACAAATTGAGAAATTATTTTTTTCCAGAAAATGGACCATCGCCTGGACTCGACAAGAACACAATGGCCGTTCTGTAGCACCATGAATGAAACTGGGTCAAATAACTTGTGGTCGCTCTCACGTCTTTTTGAACTTTCAAAATTATATATCTTGAACTTTTCTCTAAAACTGATGTTAAAACAAGTATGGAAAATTATAGCCTCATAAATTTATTATCTCACCTATAGAAATTACTAACCAGAATTATAACTAATTGTCTTAGAATTAAGCTAGAAACCTAGACCCATATCAACTAGTGGGACAAGCAGGCTTCAGAAAAGCACTGTTGACCACTTGCAAATTGTTAGAACACTAATAGAAAAAGCTAAGGAATACAATGTCCCTTTTCACTTAGCATTCATCGACTATCAAAAGACCTTTGATGGCATTGAAACCTGGTCCTTCCTGGTAGCACTGAAACTACTACTCCACTACTGGCACAGAAAATCAAACAATAAGAAATAAGACGAAGGATTCAATTGTCATGGGCACTCTCCAAAGGCGTTATTATGATTAAATGTTGTGGCATTGATATGTAAATGTATTGAACAACTGATGTAACCCATAGAGCAATGGAACGGATCATGCTGACCATATACTTAATAATAGCGAATAGAATGAAGATGTTATGAATCCTGTAGCGAGACTTATGTGGCAAGAAAATACATAAAATAATGGACAGAGAAAGGGAGGCCGCAACAGACGTAGATTGACGATCTGAAATAAATGCTGGAAAACATTGGACTAGAATAGCAAACTTCTGAAATTAAAACAATGAGAAAAGTTCTTTGGGATCAGGTTATGATGACTTGTTTCGTGATGTCATAATCCACCTTCGATTAGGATGTTTTCTTTCTCACTTTTCTCCTCTACTATATAATTGTTCAACTCTGCTAATCTATCCAGCTTTTGTCTTTTCTTCTTACCATTGCACTTTCAGAGTCCAGCTTTCACAATCACGTTAGTACTGATAGGACACTTTTGACACTTTCTTTAGCTACTTCCAGAATTATCCATTTATTGTGTTTTAAACATCTAAGTTCGTTTCATATTACCTTAGATATTTTATTACTGGGTTTTGGGTCTATTTAATTTCTTCTACTTCTAGTCCTTATTGTGATCTACAATTATGTCACTGTGCTCTCAGTCTAATCCCTGTATCATTCTAATGCCGGCCTGAATAATTTGCTATGTAAAGTTTACTTACACCTTGCTCTCTTGGGGTGTTGGCTATTGCCTAATAATAATACTAATAATAATATATTGGCAGATATAGGAAAGTTACGTGATCAACAAATTTCTAATTTGCGTAATCATTTCCAGAAACTCGCAGAATTTTCTGATCTACACAGAGTCATATGTCAGGTTGATGACTCAACACCTCTGCGACTGACAGAACAACAAGTATACCACCAGACAACTGATCAGAAACTGCTCAAATGGAAAGAAAAGCCCCTTCATGGAAGACATATAAATGACGTCAACCAAGATTATGTCGACAGTTCAGCGTCGAACTACTGGTTGATCTCTGGTCATATGTTTCCTGAAACGGAAGGCTTTATATTGGCAATCCAAGATCAAGCAATTCCAACTAAAAACTATCTAAAGTACACCGTCAAAGACCCTTCTATCAACAACGACAGATGCAGATATGGTTGCCAAAACATCTGAATCTAGCCAGCATATCACAGGAGGTTGCCAAGCTTTCGCTGCATCCCAGTTGGTACTACTATATATACAAACCAGAATCTATTTTGGAAAATAATAACTACAAACTGTACTGGGACCGGACGATATTGACCGATCGGACTGTTGCTCACAATAGGTCAGATATAGTTTTGGTAGATAAAGTCTCTAGAAAAATAACCTTAAGTGACATAGAAATCCCTAACAACAATAATTTAAATATTAAGCAGGCTGAAAAAATAGCCAAATATAGAAATTTAGAATCTCAAATACAGAGACAATGGGACATGAACAACACTCGAACGGTACCAATTGTTATGTCAACAACTGGAGTAGTCCCAAAACATCTATTAAACAATTTGAAATACCTCGGTTTGGACGAACATCTTTACCAACTGATGCAAAAAGCCGTCCTGTTAGGACGGTCCGAAAATTCATGGGAAACTGCAGCCACGACGCCAACCACGGGCCTGATAACCTGGCAAGGGCTCCCAAAGAGCTAAACCCTTTTGATATCTAGGATATCTGGGGTTTAGTGAATTTTCCCCTAAAGGCACTCATAGCGTGCCTTAGAGGGAGTGTGATGCCATACATTGTATGGTCAACTCGGGATATATTGCAAGACTGACATTGAACAATTACAACGAAAAGTTCGAGTTTTACTAACAAAAGCTCGAAATCACCATCCAAAGAGCTCTGTCGAACGTACAACTTTGCCACGGTATGAAGGAGGAAAAGGATTGACAGATCTAAGCAAACTATTAGATCAATAAATCTCTATTTTGCGTAGTCATTTCCAGAAACGCGCAGAATTTTCTGATCTATACAGAGTCATGTGCCAGATTGATGACTCAACACCACTGCGGCTGACACAAATACATGTTCAATTACACCACCAGACCACAGATCAGAAACTGCTGAAATGGAAACAGAAGCTCCTTCATGGAAGACATATAAATGACGTCAACCAAGATTATGTCGACAGTGCAACGTCGAACTACTGGTTGATCTCTGGTCATATGTTTCCTAAAACGGAAGGCTTTATACTGGCAATCCAAGATCAAGTAATTCCAACTAAGAACTACCTAAAGTACCTCGAAGTTTCCTTGGATTTCCATCGTCTTGAAAAGGTTGATTTCACAATGTTTCAATACACCAGGGTTAAGGAACACCGCACAGCTACTCAAAGGGCGGAGCTAACGAAGTCTGGGCTAGCTAACCACGCATGGACCGAATACCACAATATCAACTGGGACCAGGCCAGGGTAATTCACAAGGAGGAGCATTGGTATAAAAGAAAATTTATAGAGACAGCATATATAATCTCGAACGAGAATATAATTAGCGAGCCCAGCGTCCAAATTAAAAACATTTGGAAATCCCTCCTTGGGCCACTGTCGCTAAGCATCACCGACAGCCTACCGCCAGATACGACGACGCTGATTGAACCGGATGAGACCCAATGACCATGACCTGCGACGCATGACCGATTAAAGATATAAATACCAGGAATAAACTGAATTTCCCATAATTCACCTCATGACGATAGTAGATACAAATCTATTGAAACGTTGTGAGATCAACCTTTTCAAGACGATGGAAGTCCAAGGAAACGAGGGACATTGTCTACCAGATTCAGACCAATACCTAAAGTACATCGTTAACGACCCTTCTATTAACAACGACAGATGCAGGTACGGTTGCCAAACATCTGAATCTATCCAGCATATCACAGGAGGTTGTCAAGCGTTCGCTGCAACTGAATACAAAGAAGGACACGATGCTGTGGCAAAAATACTTCACCAGGAACTAGCACTGAAACTTGAATTATCACAGTCGGTAAGATTACCATACTATAAATACAAACCAGAATCTGTTTTAGAAAATAAAAATTACAAGCTGTACTGGGGACGCACAATACTGACCGATCGGACTGTTGCTCACAATAGACCAGATATAGTTTTGGTAGATAAAGTCTCTTGGAAAACAACTTTAATTGACATAGCAATTCCTAAAAACAATAATATAAATATCAAGCAGACTGAGAAAATAACGAAATATAGAGATTTGGAATTTCAAATAAAGACTCAGTGGGACATGAACAGCACAGGAACTGTACCAATAGTTTTGTCAACGACAGGACTAGTTCCAAAACATCTATTAAACAATTTAAAATACCTCGGTCTGGACGAACATCTTTACAAACAAATGCAAAAAGCCGTCCTGTTAGGGACAGCCCGGACGGTCAGGAAATTCATGGGAAACTGCCGTCACGACTCCAACCACGGGCCTGAAAACCTTGCAAGGGCTCCCACAGAGCTAAACCCTTTTGATATCTAGGATATCTGGGTTTAGTGAATTTCCCCCTAAAAGCACTCATAGCAGGGGCCATACGAAATGGGAGATTGCACCTCAATTGAATCCATGGAGGAAGGCCATACTTACAAATACCTTGGAATAAAGCAGGCTCAACGAATTGATCACACCACCATGAAAAAGGACTTAACAACAGAGTTTTATAGAAGGGTAAGACGACTGCTGAAGACCAAACTTAACAGTAAAAATTTGTTTCAGGCTATTAACACCTACGCGTATTCAGTGCTTAGTTACTCTTCGAACAATTACAACGGAAAGTTCGAATACTACTAACAAAAGCTCAAAATCACCATCCAAAGAGCTGTGTCGAACGTACAACATTGCCCCGGTGTGAAGGAGGAAGAGGATTGGCAGATATAGGCAAGTTACGTGATCAACAAATTTCTAATTTGCGTAATCATTTCCAGAAACTCGCAGAATTTTCTGATCTACACAGAGTCATATGTCAGGTTAATGACTCAACACCTCTGTGACTGACAGAACAACAAGTTCAAGTATACCACCAGACAACTGATCAGACGCTGCTCAAATGGAAAGAGAAGCTTCATGGAAGAAATATAAATGACGTCAACCAAGATAATGTCGACAGTTCAGCGTCGAACTACTGGTTGATCTCGGGTCATATGTACCCTGAAAAGGAAGGCTTTATATTGGCAATCCCAGATCAAGTAATTCCAACTAAGAACTATCTAAAGTACATCGTCAGAGACCCTTCTATCAACAACGACAGATGCAGATATGGTTGCCAAACATCTGAATCTATCCAGCATATTACAGGAGATTGCCAAGCGTTCGCTGCAACTGAATACAAAGAACGACACGATGCTGTGGCAAAAATGATGCACCAGGAACTAGCGCTGAAACTTGAGCTATCAGAGTCGGTAAGAACACCCTACTATATATACAAACCAGAATCTATTTTAGAAAATAACAACTACAAGCTGTACTGGGACCGCACGATACTGACCGATCGGACTGTTGCTCACAATAGACCAGATATAGTTTTAGTAGATAAAATCTCTAGGAAAACAACCTTAATTGACATAGCAATAACATAAATCTTAAGCAGGCTGAAAAAATGCCAAATGCAAGGATTTGGAATTTCAAATAAAGGCACAGCCGGACATAAACAACACACGAACTGTACCAATTGTTATGTCAGCAACAGGAGTAGTCCCAAAACTTCTACTAAATAATTTAAAATACCTCTGGACCAACATCTTTACCAACTAATGCAAAAAGCCGTTCTGTTAGGAACAGCCCGACGGTCAGAAAAAAGCTGCCACGACTCCAGTCACGTTTCTGATAACCTGACAAGGGCTCCCACAGAGCTAAACCCTTTTGATATCTAGGATATCTGGGGTTAGTGATTTTTTCCCTAAAGGCACGTTATGTGTGCCTTAGAGGGAGTGTGCTGCGATACACTGTATGGTCAAGTCGGGGATATATTGTATCAAAGGGTTTCTTGAAGTTTATAATAATATGCGTGTGACGCACTTATTCTAAAGCACTGCTGAATTCAGCTATCTCTTCTAATACTTGGGCAAAATATATTACTTTATTACATTTTTGAATAGATCCATATTATCGAGTCTTTACATATGTCGCTACAGAATTTGGTAACAAGCTCTATTAATTTGAATATTTTATTCCAACATTTTTCTGTTAATGACTTGTTCTTTCTTTACCAATTTATAGTTATAATATTTATATCTTCCGAAATTGTGTTATTATTTTCATTTTCCATATACTAATTTTCTGTAACAATAATTTTGTCTTTCAAGTTTCATGTGTTGAATTGAACGGCGGAACTAGAAGAAATTGTTGATTTATGATCGCATATAATAAACTCGGTAAAAATACTAAATTCCTAGATAATATAGTTTATCAATTCGTAATTCTTGCTAAGGTTAAAAAAAATGTGAACAAGGGTTCTTTGGATTCGCAATAACACCTAGAAAGTTGTAGAGTAGGGAACTTAGAATTATTTTAATATTATTTTTGCAAAAAAATTCCATAGATGTTTGAATATTTTTTTCTTGAAGACGGTACACAAAAAAAGTTTTGGTAACACATTTTTACTTCTTAGTTAATTTACGAGGTATTTTGTGACTTCACAGCAACAGAAAAAAGATTTACAGTATCAAAGGTAAGTGTGTTGTATACGCATTTTTAGGACATACAAAATTAGATGTTGATCGATAGGATTGGTTAACTAATAAGTAAGTTATTCTGGAAAAGCTATTGGCAAAAAATTTAGAACGATAAAAATTGTTAAAAAGTCTCACTTGCCTATCGAAAATAACCATTCCAAATGTCAACTTCTTGGCTTTGAAGGTTTTCTCACAAATGTAATTTTTTTTTTCAAGAGATCTCTATTTTTAGTGATGTTGACAATGATCGCATTCTGCATTAAATTATTTTTCTATAAATCTGAATAGAACATGGTAATTACCAAATATTTCGGCACAACTCGTCATATATTAACATTCTTTTGGGTTTGTTCTAATATTTGCAAATATAATTTGAAATTCTGCATTTTGGTATTCGGCAACGCATAAATATTAGTGGAGGGGGAACAGCATTTCCCTAAATGGTAGAACACGAATAGCATGTCATTGACATGATATTTAAAATGCTTTTCTCAAGAAAATTACATTATATACGAGGGTAAATCAAATATATACGGTAATTTTGCTTGGAATGCAGTTTCGAGCTAGACGATGTTGTGTGGAGTACATATTTGGTTTATGAGGTATGCAGAAACGAGCAGGGTGAACGCGTATGCTTGACTTTGTCGTCAGTACCTATTATATGATCTGTGGTCAGCATAGAGTACAGCCATGACCGAGCAAGAGGTACATTCATCTGTTGCGCAACAGATTATCATAAAGTTTTAACCAGTGAAGGCGTTAGACCCTCAGAAATTTTAACTCGTTTGAAAGTACAGTTTGGGGATAGTACACTGTCTCAGAATCGTGTGTAAGAATTTATCGGTGGACGATGACGATAATCATGATCGACGCCCAAGCACGAACCTTACAGCTAAGTGCCTCAGAATTGGGTGTCAGCTATGGAAGTGTTCAAGCAATTATCGTTGATCAAATTGGTTTCAAAAAAATTAGTGCTTAATGGGTTCCGAGTTTGTTGACTGGAAACCCAAAGCAGGTGAGATCGTTTAAAATGGTCGGTAAGGCGTGGCGAAGAAAGAATAAAGTCCAAACCTCGTCTCTCAGCTGGAAAAGTCCTTGCAACGATTCTTTTTGACTCTAAGATAATGTTACTGATCGATTTTCTACAAGACCACCGTACAGTGAAATGCGGATAACTACTGCCAGTTGTTATGATTGACAAAAACCGCGAATTCGAAACAAAAAACAAGGAATACACTGCAAGAAATGGGCTGGGAAACCCTCCTTATAGCCCTGACTTGTCCTTTTGTGACTATTTATTGTTTGTGCTCTTGAAAGAATTACCGAGAGGAAAACCATTTGGTAGAAATTAAGAAGCCGAGGAGCATATGCGCAGTTGCAACTGGCCCTCAAACATTCTTGAACAAAGACTGCTTAAACTCCCAAAACTGTTAAAACAAAGATTTGTGTGTAATATTATTTAATAAAGGTATGAAAAAAATTAACGTTTATATATGATTTATCCCCGTAATTGTTTTGGTGACTTTCATTGTTACAGTTTTGAAAGTAACAAAGTCGATCACATTTAATCTAAAACTTATATTTTGTTCTGCACCGTACCATCATCAATTTTATAGTATGAAGGTCCCCATATAATTTTCATTATTGTACTTTAACTCTATTACGTTTTTATATGAATAATGAATTTAAAACTGGGCCCTTTGACCTGAAAATCCTTTTAGTTGATTCATTGAGAACAAACGTTTGTAAAATGATATCTACCCTAATCGAAAATTTCCTATTTTCACAATTTTCTGCATTCTCTGCCTCAAAAGTAGTGTTCAACCACTTGAAATATTGATGACTCAGTGGATCTTTAATCCCGCAGCCAATTCAAATGGTTACTTGCCTACATAATTTATATAATAGAAAAATAAATCGAATAATTACATACCAATATAATAGTAAGAGTGCAAAAACGAAATAAGAAATAGTGATTTGCTCATGAGCTTCGAATTTTGGTCAACACCTTAAACAAATTATGCTACCCACCGTTTCTCGTATCTGGACTATCTGCAGACAGTTCAAAGCCTAGGAAATTCAGGGGAAGGAAATTTTCTCCACCAGTACATTTATTTAATAACGAATAATAAAATGTACAATAAAACAAAACCCAAATAATATTAATTTATGAGAGATTGTACTGAAAGATTTGATAAGTAATATTTTCATTCCAGAGGGTTACAAACTTGATTTAGGGCAAAATGGGAGCATTGTAAACTTCACATTAAATCGAAAAAAAAAAACGATTTGCGAGAAATCTTTCTAAGCCGTAATGCTGAGATTCTTACCAGTTATTTACCTCATTAAAATGAAACTTTCTGTCGAGTTTTTTACATTTTTAAACATAACTATGAATGATTGAAAACTGCCTATTTTTTACAGTTTTTTCCAAATAACTCAATAACTAATTATCCAATCAGCTAGATGAAACTGTTAATTATATCGACAGGAATTCCATAGTTGTTTCTGACGTAAAATAATATTTATTTAAACTAGCTATCCTTGTATTCAGAAGAGAAGAAAAACAAAAGCAAATTAATTTCCAAAAAAACGCAGTACTTAAATTGTTGACGAATGAAATGCTGGTTAGGTGTTCATATTCAACTATGTATTTACAACTGCCGAACTATTTAAAATTCTAAACAAGACAAGGCCAAATAAATAGATACATACCTTCAAAGAGTTGTTGCTAGTTTCTTCAGTATTATTTGATTCATCTTCGTTCATGATGATTCTTCTTTGAAATTCACCAACATTTCACCGATGACAACATACTAACTAATTATGAGCAAACTTCGGAAGGTCGGACGATTTTTTAACGGTAAATGTTCAAGAAGGAAAGTAAGTTGACAGACAACTTTGTAGTTCAGTGGGATACTCTTAGATATTTCACGCATATGATTTCACTTAAATACAGATAACTATATATACGAAGTTGATTCATGAAAATTGAGATATTAAAGTAGCTTCGTTATTATGAAATATGATCTTAAATCTCTGTATAAAAACGTTTTAAGAGTATTTTTATGTACTCTAGGTTGGATGAACACAATTTAAATTCCACAAAAAAGGTTCTTTATTTAAACTGAAATCTGGAATGTCAAACAATCTGTCATTATTATACAATTCACCAAAATTTCACTACTATCAATTCAACACTTTCTCTATTAATAATTTAAAACTATATAGACTAGGACTATCTGTCCCGCCCAGTCCTCTAAGGCATAAATATTGTTATAACATTTTATTTTAAGCTGCCAAAAAAAGTAAACACTTCCAGTCGGTAAAGGTAATTTCTTGTGTAACCGGAAGTCGCATTATGGGCCATTTGACTTTTATGTAAAACTTTCTTGGAAATAATGTAATCCGCTCGCGATAGGTTCTTGTCTCAAATTATCGATAGAATCGGAAAACCGACTAAAACGAAAAGGGTCTGTTTTTCATTTTCCTATCGAAATCCATCTTCAATTTAATTTAATTGTAAAATCATTTTAACATTTTACGGCCCCCTTGAAACCCCATGTTGTTAGAAGCTTAAACTTTTATAATAATAATTATTGTTGCAAAGATAAATTATTGGAATTAGGCCAAAAGAAATGGAACTTGAGAAGTGGCGCAACACCTTCTCTTAATTTAATATACACATAAAGTATGGAACATACCAAATAAAATCTACCCAGGTAAAAGCAGACTTTAGTAATGCGCAAATTTATATAAATAAATAGATTTCTCATGACGTTATTAACATGGTCTTTATGACGTCATACACAATTTTTATAAATAGCAACTCCAATATTTTATATATCGCTTAGAAAGAACTATCAATTCTACAAACAGGACGTTTGAATTTTAAATTGGTTACATAACAAGTTTTTCTAGAAAATAAATTTCTCTTATTCTCTTAAACGAAAAAAAATCAACTAAAGGGCATAAATGTAACAAAATAATAAGAAAATAAATCAAAGCAAGTGTTCACATCCGCCACCCTTTACTAGCTGACACTGAGCAATGCGATTTTAAAATTCGCTGTTAACACGTGTTTTTTTCGCAAACCAGAAACAATATATTATATATATCGTCTTGCGTACAAAAGAATGACACCTCGAAGAGAGTATTCAATATCTCTGACAGCTGAAGTTAACCTGAAAATTTCATCGTGACATTCTAACCTAGGAGTTACCGGTAACAGCAATTACATGGAACGGCTCCAGATTCGCAACCTATATGTGCTAGTTTCTCCGAAAATCCTAGATGTCGTTCTTTACATTTGGAGTCTTCAAATTTAACGATATGTATCAAATACATAAAGAAGTGTTTGAGAGGACATTCAATTGTGGGAAGCGCAACTGATGAAGGTTCCCTAACAAGAAACAATATATATTATATATATTGTCTTGCGTACAAAAGAATGACACCTCGAAGAGAGTATTCAATATCTCTGACAGCTGAAGTTAACCTGAAAATTTCATCGTGAGACTCTAACCCAGGAGTTACGGGTAACAGCAATTACATGAAACGGCTCCAGATTCGGAACCTCTATGTGCTAGTTTACCCGAAAATCCTAGATGTCGGTCTTTACATTTCGCTTCTCTAAATTTAACGATGTGTATCAAATACATAAAGAAGTGTTCGAGATGACATTCAATTGTGGGAAGCGCAACTGATGAAGGTTCCCTCACCAGAAACAATATATATTATATATATTGTCTTGCGTACAAAAGAATGACACCTCGAAGAGGGTATACATTTCTGATAAAAACTTAATAACAATAATTTTACGCCACCTTTACTTCAACCTCCTTGAATAAACAAGTAGACATGGGTAGGTCCGCTCATAATTCGGAGTTGGATCCGGATATGCATCCAGTTCCAAAGATGTACATCCAGGTCAGGAGTCCGTCGGATCCATATGAGTCCGGCTGTCTAACTGTGATCTCCAGAGTCGGACTGTAGGCGGAGTTTTAGAGTGTAATACTGTTAGCAAGATATTATGGCACTATATCAATAACCCACAGTTAAGATATTGGTTTTAATTACGAACAAGCAAATAAAGTTTTAAAGTGTAGGCATAAAAAATTTTTATTTTTTTAATCTTTGTATAATAAAATTACGAGAAAACGATGATTATTTATCAAAACTAATAATTACAAATAATAAAACATTTTTTAAAAAAATATAACCGACTTCTACCTATAACTAAAAAGTTAAAAATAATTATAACAAAATACAACTCTAGCAAAAAAATAACACATACAATGTTGTTAGGTACCTACCCAGCAAGTAAAAAATGTAAACATTAAAAGGTGCTCATTCTGTACAAATTTTACCTACCAATCTAGTATATTTTGAAGCCGGTGCCAAGCAAATCTAAAATCCTTCATTGCGTACTTATCTACTAATTCATCAAACTTGATTGTTGCTTGGCTCCGACTTAAAAAATATACTAGATTGGTAGATATTTAATTTGTACAGAATGAGCACCTTTTAATGTTTACATTTTTTACTTCCTGGATAGGTACCTAACAACATTGAATATGTTATCTATTTGCTAGAGTCGGTTATATTTTTTTATAAAATGTTATATTTCAACTTTCTAGTTTTTTTGAACTCAGGCAGTTTTCACTCTTTATTTTTTATTTTGTATGTATAACCTTAATAGACAGAACCAGGTAACATCTAAAGCCTCAACATTACACAATAATACTTTCTCATTTAAATTGAAAGGTAAATCTTTACGAACAAAATGTACTAGTAAGCGTTGACTTAATAAGCCCAAAATATATTTATGCCTTATGGACTACGCCATATAACCTTTTTTCAACTTTTTTTGACAACCCTGTATAACTATAGATAATTCCACTCCAACCTATGTACCTATGTACCAACCATCCTGTACATACGACTGCTCACGGACAAGCATAAATTTGTTAGCTGCCTTCTGTAAACTATAGGACGGAGTAGAATCCATCCCATATTTACGGAGTCAAATCCGTCCTATATTTTAACCATAGTATATAACTCCTTGTGGGCTAACCCATAAATTATTTAATTTTTAATATTTTATATTATCGCCCTGTGTGACATTAATTCCTCTCCAGACTTTATGCAACTTCTTATGGGCTATAAAAGAACTTTTTTTAATCACACACATATAACAGTTTTTTAATCACCCTATATACTTTTAATTTCACATTTTTTCCAACATTTTTATACCACCAAACGTCTAGTCCACCCTATATTCCAACCATCCTGTATATACGGCTGCCTACGGACCACTATCATTCTAGTCCGTCCGATATTTCAATCTTCATATAAATGCAACTCCTTCTATCACTTTACTTTGTGATTTTGTTTGCTATAACTAAACACCCTGTCTATAAACGCACCAACTAGCAGATTGACATGTTTTGTCACTAACTGTTCTATTAGGCCGGGAGAATGTGACCACCAAAAGCACCGTCTTCGCAAAATGGAAAAAATTGCATTTAAATAGGTATTTGCCTGGTATACAAACAAAACGAGCTTGGTACTCATTGATTTAAGGAGTCGAAAATACTATGCTTTACTACCTATATGCTTGAGATGTACATAGCAAATTTTCAAATTCGCAATTAAACTTTCCAGTGCCTACAATTACCGCACTATTACGTTGGAATTAAAATATTTATGAGGAAATGTCCGTTATGTCATTTCGATGAAATTTTTGATAAGAATTTTGGAATTTTCGGCGATTTTCTGCAAAACTGCAAGTTGCAAGTCGCAGAAAAGTATATGAGGTCACCTAAGGATCTTCCTTAATAGATTAAACGTTAAAAAACTATACACATCCATAAGGAGTTATCGAAAAATCGACTAAAATATTAGGGATATTGGTCGATTTCCATGCACGCATGTGTTCATTCACAAATGTTATCACTTTACCAATAGAATTCTTTTCCAAAATTTGAGGTTTCACCAATCCGGATATATACTCTATTAAACAAGACCATATTCATTCAAAACAGTGCACCACAGGAGAAGAAATCAGGTAACATACATACAAAAAAAAGCGCAAAAAAAATACGCGACGAATTGATAACCTCCTCCTTACTCGACAAATGGAACGAAAAAATATATAACCAACAACTATAATAATTCTATATGATCAAACTATCGGTAATACCGTTCTCCTCACTCCGATCCGCAGATCCCAGTCCGCCATCATTAATTCAGTACCGCTCATGGCATGTTTCAATGCCGGTCCTGCGTATAATACCAGCATGTGGTTTCGCCGATCGGTAACGATATACATCCTTCATTCATACAGGTCAGAGGATTGGTGTCTATCTAAACTGTAGGTATCAGTACCGCTCATTGCATGCGTTTCTTGCCACTCCGACAGGTCCGCGGATCTGTGTCCGAAATGCCGTCGGATCTTCATCCATCACTAACACTAGAGATGCGGGTCGAAGGATGCGTGTCCATTCGAACCTACCCATCTCTATAAACAAATAGTTAGGTTCCAGTCTATATAACTTTTTTAACCACCCTGTATAACTATAATTTTAGTCCACCTTCTTTTGAACTCTTCTGTATAACTGTAATTATATTCCGTCCTTTGACGCAAATATCCTTACTGTTTTACTCCACTCTTATTTCAACCACCTTATATACGCAACTACTTATGTGCCACGCAAAACAATATTTTTGAAGCACCCTGTATAACTATAATTCAATTTAGCCTTATATTTCAACCATCCTATTGATACGGATTCCCGTCGTAGGTTCTATTAGAGACTTGTCGTCCAATTAATACTACTTTATTAACGATGAAAAAAAACAACAAATTTTAACCTTCAATTCAAATACTTAAAACACAACACAAAACACAATTTACACTCTGACGTTTACTTGTCAACTAACTTAGAGCATATACTTCACTACTTATACTACTCAACTGAACTTATGGCTGAAAAACACCTATTTATATACTATACTGTAGAATTCATCCGACAGCTGTTGCAATCGGCCATCGACCAATTCGTGGAGGGACATTATTCCGCTACTTCTGGGAATCCGAAATGTTTTGTCTCTCAACAGGCCGACCGCTGCCGTTACTGGGAATTCCCTTGAAGCTTCCAGAACACATGAAAGAAGTTTCCCGGTAGTTCGTTGACTTGCCAGAATAATTCCGAGAGAAATATATAAATACGGACAGCTGGCGATGGGATTCACTCAGTCTTCGACAGCCGTATATTTAAGTAGAGATAAAATGTAAATAGTTCGGTGAATATAAATTGTGTAAAAGTAGTAGAAATAAATTAGAGTGAGTTGGACAGTATTTTTAAATAAATCCAAGAACTGAACTTGAGTGTGAAAATAAAAACATTACAGTGGGGTCAGATGTTCTGTATATTTGTGAAACTAGTGGAAAATAAATCGACTAACGATGTTTAAAGCAGTGAATTTGGACCAATGAAAGTGACTGATTTAAAAAAAGAACTGGAGAAAAGGTAACGATCCCGATACTTATATGTTTGAAATTTCTGGTAATGGAGACATGAGTATGCTATTAAAGAAAATGGAGGAAAATTTAGAAGATAAGCTAAAAACATTACAAAATAATTCTAAAATCATGAAAGAGGCGTTAGAAGACAAACTACTAGAAAATTCTAAAACCCTAGAAGATAAATTAGCAAAAATTCTAAAACCCTGGAAGATAAATTACTAGAAAATTCTAAATCATTAGAAGAGAATTTGAAAAGCATGGTACAGAAAAATTCAGAAATGCTGGAAGAGATAATATTAGAGAATGAGGCTCAGATGGAGGAGCTAAAGAAAACACTGGTCGAAGAGTCAGTCAAAAATGAACCGCGGATAGAAGAGCGAATATGGATAATGGAGGGTAAGATCAGCAAAATAAAAGAATAGGTAGTCACAATACAAAGCGGAGAAACACATTCAAAAACCAAAAGAAAATCGTCATGGACTAACTATAGGCGCCAATTCAAGACTGCAGCAAAGTTAAACGGATGGTCGGCTAAGGAGAAGGCAATAGCATTAATCGTCGCCTTAAGAGGAGATGCTACAGATATTTTGCAAACCTTGAATACCTCTGAGCAAGAAGACTACGATCAACTGGTCAAACAACTAGAACTGAGGTATGGCCAGACATATTTGGAGCACGTCTACCACTCCCAATCGAAAAATCGCCACCAGAAATCAAATGAATCCCTACAAGAGTTTGAAGCTGATATTGCCCGTCTGGTTCGCCTTGCCTATTCAGCCTCGCCGGAAAATGTGATAGAAAGGTTAGCAGTGCAAGCGTTTTTGGATGGACTGCGGGACAACGAAGCCAGCAAGCATTGACCCTTGCTCGACCGACTAAATTAGTGGATGCACTGGCTCGAGCTCTGGAATTCGAGGCTGAGAAGAACACCTGTAGAGGTCAGAGCAGAGTCCGAATCATTGAAGGTGTCGGAAATGATAAGGCCTCTGTAAAGAAGATAGTAGAGGAAGTCCTTACCGAGAAAAGACAACTGAGATGTTGGAAGTGTGGTAAGGTAGGACACATTCGAATTCGTTGCAAGGAGAGCAACGGAGGCCCGACTTCCTCGTCGGAAAACTAAAGAGGGTCGATGTGAAGGGGCCATCGTCGACCTGTAGCCAACAAGCCTAAAACGCCTATGTCGCTTCGCTACGCAACCACGCTAACAGTGTCTTTGTAGATGGCATTATTAATAAGAAGCAATGTGTAATGCTGCTGGATACAGGTGCGACAAAAACAGTTATAAGCTCCAATATCGTTTAGAGACGATGATAAAACCAACAAAATGGCAACTGCAAACAGCGACAGGAGAAGCAGCGAAAGTCCATGGTGAAATAACGGTTGAAATGGTCTTGGGAAATACAGCATTCCAACATCGGTGGCAGACATCGAAGACGAAGTCATCATTGGAATGGATGTCATGAGTTCCAAGGGATTCCAGTTAAACTTCAAAGATGGAATTCTGCGAGTGAATGACGAAGAAGTGGTGCTTCATGGGAAAGATGAGATAATGGTACGAGCAATCTTGGCAGAGGATGTAAATGTTCCGGAAAGAGCTGAAATCAATGTAGATGCTTGCCTGGATGGGAAAGCTAAAGCTGGAACAGTGATGATATTTGATCCCGAACTTAACGACGGAAATGTAGGCCCCGGAGTCGCACTGGGGAAGACTCTGTTTCGTGCCAAGGAGATTGTGCCAGTAAGAGTAATGAACCTGAATCACTGAATCATTAATCGGTTGTGCCAAACAAAAGAACAACTTTGGGCCATTGTTCCACAGTTTCCTCTGTATTCAGAAGCACACATCATGTAGAAATACCACCACTTAAATTATCTGAGGAACTGGAAAGATTCATCAGCGACTCATCCAAGAAGGCATAATTGAAGGACATCGTTAGAACTACCAGGATATCTTCGATGGAGGGAACGGAAAAAAAAGGACGGACTGACCTGGTGAAACATAAAATTAATACCGCGATGCTCAACCTATTCGACAGTCGGCGAGAAGACTACCTCTAGCTAAAAGAGAAGAAGCCTACGGGATAGGTGCGCGAAATGGAGGAAGAAGGTGTAATTGAACCATCCAATAGCCTTGGACTTCTTCAGTTGTTTTGGTTAAAAAAAGATGGTTCGACCCGATTTTGCGTAGACTACCGGCAATTAAACCACGCTACAAAGAAAGATAACTATCCTCTTCAAAGAATACATGATACCCTAGATACGTTGGCTGGATCGAAGATGTTTTCCACCCTGGATTTGAGGAGCGGTTATTGGCAGGTGGAACTTGCTAAAGAAGACCGCGAAAAGACTGCTTTTACCGTCGGCTCAGGACTTTACCAATTCACGGTGATGCCGTTTGGATTGTGTAATGCTCCAGCAAGGTTTGAAAGATTGTGTGGTGTATATTGACCACATTATCGTGGTTGGAAACATCGTTTGAAGATCACGTAAAGTACCTGGAGGGGGTGTTTCGG